>JBBMKA010005522.1:0-11399 GCA_037833695.1 Sechiopsis laciniata | reverse complement strand
AGGTAAAAAAGTTAAAGATAATCATCTAAAGGTAATCTTGCCTGAGAGACAAACGAAAGAGGGATACAACCCCAAGGCATATAAACTCCTAGCCAATGCAGGATACGATTTCACAACTCACACTGAGTTTAAAGGTTTAAATATCTTAAAAGATCAAGCTGAACTTTCCTCAATGCAGAAGAAACTTTTAAAGAAAGGTTATGCTTTGCCCACATCAAGAAAATGACTTGGATATAAGTCACTCGAGCATGTTCACATAATAAGGAAGACAAAAATCACAGATACAAACCATATAACCATTGATGAGGTTGAAAAAACAAAGGAAAATAAGGAGGCAAACAAACACATTAAGCCGCAAGTCGTCCGCGTTTCAACTATTCAAAGTTTGAATATATATATAAAGAAAAAATGAAACATCTTCAACCATGATTTCAACAAAGTCATATGCCTTTAAAAGATTGAGCAAACAACAAAGGGAAAAAAAAAACCAAACCGTCAGTTTTTCAAAGGTTGAGTGTGACTACAACAAAAGACGATGCGTATCCCATATCAATTTTTGACCAACTTTCTCATGAAGGCTCAAGAGAAATTTCCACAGACAAATCTTTTAGTGTAATAAAAAGTAATGAAGGAATTCATAGTGCTTTTTCATCTCGGATGAAAAGAAAAATGTTTGTTGAAGTTGAGACATAAGGTTCACTAAAAATAAAGGGACATGACATTATCATCACAAATCCATCAAAAGAAGATTGAGAACAAGAGGAAGATGAGTTCCCATGTCATCACATTACCATCATAAACCAGGCAGAAGTTGTAGTGAGCGAAGTGGAAGTTGATGAAGCACCACTTCCTTTGGAGGATGGAAATCAGTCGACAGTTGACGAGCTTAAAGAGGTAAATTTTGGCACAATAGAAGAACTGTGCCCAACTTTTATGAGTGCATTACTTACGCCTTAACAGGAAGAGGAATATATGAGTCTTCTTACTACATACAAAGATATCTTCGCTTGGTCATACAAAGAAATACCTGGAGTAGACCCTAAAGTTGTTGTTCATAAACTCACTGTCAAGCCTAGATCTCGGTCAATCAAGCAAACCCAACGACGCTTTAGACCAAAGTTTATCCCGTAAATTGAAACTGAAGTTAATAAGTTTATTGAAGTTGGCTTCATTCGTGAAGTAAAATACCCGACATGGATTGCTAATATCGTTCCGGTAAGGAAAAAGAATGGACAACTTCACATTTGTATTGACTTTCGTGGCTTGAATAACGCGTGCCCAAAAGATGATTTTTCATTGCCCATCACTACAATCATAGTTGATGTGACCACAGGACATGAAGCCCTGTCTTTCATAGACGGATCGTCGGGCTATAATCAAATTAGAATGGCTCTGAAAGATGAAGAAATGACAGCCTTCCGAACTCCGAAGGGAATTTATGCTACAAGGTTATGCCATTCAGGTTAAAGAACGCTGGTGCCACTTATCAACGAGCAATGAAAAAGATTTTTTTATTATATATTGCATAAACGTGTAGAATATTATGTTGATGATCTTGTGGTCAAATCTGTAAAGTGAAGAGATCACCTAAAAGAATTAAAAGTAACGGCCCAATAAGAAAATACTAGTTTAAGATGAATCCTCTTAAATGTGCGTTTGGCGTGACCTCAGGAAAATTTTTGGGTTTCATTGTAAGACATCTAGGAATTGAGATAGATTAGTCTAAGATCGATGCAATACAAAAGATTAACCCTCTTAAATGTGCGTTTGGCGTGACCTTAGGAAAATTTTTGGGTTTCATTGTAAGACAAAGAGGAATTGAGATAGATCAATCTAAGATCGATGCAATACAAAAGATGTCGAGACCAAGAAATTTGCACGAGCTTTGAAGTCTTCAAGGTCATTTGGCTTATATCCAAAGATTTATTTCTAACTTAGCAGGGAGATGTCATCAATTTCAAAGATTAATGGAAAAAATGAGAAACGTTCGAATGGGATGAAGCATGTCAGAATGCTTTTGAGAGCATAAAAAAATATTTGCTCAACCCTCTAGTTTTAGGTGCCCCTATAGTTGGAAAACCACTAATTTTATACATCACAGCGCAAGAAAGGTCACTGGGAGCATTGTTCGCACAATAAGGAGAAGGAGGAAAAGAACGAGCACTTTACTACCTAACTTGAATCTTATCGGAGCAGAACTAAATTACTCTCCCATAGAAAAAATGTGTTTGGCTATTTTCTTCTCTATTGATAAGTTGAGGCATTACATGCAGGCATTTACCGTGCGTTTGGTTGCAAAAGTGAATCCTATCGAATATATATTATCTTGACCGATCATTTCAAGGCGCTTAGCTAAATAGGCAATTCTACTGTAGCAATACGACATTGTTTATGTCCCACAGAAGGCTATAAAAGGACAAGCATTGGCAGATTTCCTAGCAGATCATCATGTCCCCTTAGACTAGAAATTATGCGACGATTTCCCTGATGAAGAAGTCCTTCTAGTAAAAATTTTAAACCCATGGACTATGTATTTTGATGGTGCAACACGAAGAAGTGGAGTAGGTGCAGATATTGTCTTTATCTCTCTCGAGAAGCATATGTTACCTTATAGCTTCACACTTGGTGAACTATGCTCGAACAACGTCGCAGAATACCAAGCTTTTATAATCAATCTCCAAATGGCCATTCAAATAGACATAAAGTATATAGAAGAATTTGGCGATTCAAAATTAGTGATAAGCCAAGTTCTACTCGAGTATGATACGAAGCATGAAGACTTGAAGCCGTACTTTACATTGGCTAGACGTTTATTGGAGAAGTTTGATATCGTCATCTTAGAACACGTCCTGAGGTTAGAAAATAAGAAGGCAGATGGCCTGGCAAATTTGGCTACTACTTTGAAAATTTCTGATAGCAAAGTTGTGAGCATTGCACTGTGTCAAAAATGGATCATACCACCAATCAATGACGAATGTCAGGAATCAAATCTAATATCTGTATGTGTAATTGAAGAAGAAGATTGGCGACAACCTATCATTGACTATCTTTAACATAGGAAGCTTCCCATAGAGCCTCGACATAAGGCAGATGTACGCAGAAGATGTGTTTGCTACATTCATTACAAAAAGACCCTTTATTATGGCTCTTATGAAGAACTTCTTTTACAATGCTTGGGAAATGATGAATCATGTAAGGCATTGGAGGAAGCGCACTCAGGAATTTGTGAAGCTCATTAGTTTGGTCCAAAACTTCACTTTCAACTGAAAGGAATGGAGTACTACTTGCTTAACATGGTTCGAGATTCAATGGAGTATGCAAAGAAGTGTGAGGCTTGTCAGTTTCATGAAAATTTTATCTATCAACAGTCAAAGCCTCTTCATCCAACTGTTGCTTCATGACTGTTTGAAGCTTGGGGACTTTATCACGTTGGCCCTATAATGCCAAAGTCATCAACATGCCACTCTTATATTTTAGCTGCAACTGACTACTTTTCAAGGTGGGCAGAAGTAATCCCACTTAGAGAAGCAAAGAAAGAAAATATTGTGAACTTCATCTAGACACATATCATTTACTGGGATGGCATTCCTCACCGTATTATGACAGATAACGGAAAGGAATTCTCTAACAACATGATAGATAACTTGTGTGAAAAGTTTCATTTCAAGTAGTTCAAATCATCCATGTATATTGCAGCAGCAAACAGACTGGCAGAAGCATTCAATAAGGCATTGTGCAATTTGTTGAAGAAAATAGTATCCAAGACGAAAAAAGACTAGCAAGAAAGAATTGGTGAAGCATTATGGGCTTATCAAACTACACATCGCCTGCCTACAGAAGTTACACCATATTCGCTAGTCTATGAAGTAGAGGTAGTGCTTCTATTAGAAAGAGAAATCCCCTCACTCCGAATGGCCATACAAGAAGGTTTAACACTTGAAGAAAATCTTACACTGTGCCTTCAAGAGCTAGAAGCATTGGATGAAAGAAGACTTGAAGCTCAACAAGCATTGGAATGTTACCAAGCACGGATGACTAAAGCTTTTGACAAGAATATCAAGCCTCGTTCGTTTCAAGTTGGTGATTTAGTGTTTGCTGTTAGAAGATCAATCACATCTAAATGGGATGGATCCTGTATTGTCAAAGAAGTCTACACTAATGGAGCTAACAAGATCGTTGATAAAGATGGTTTAAGGATCGGTCCTATCAATGGAAAGTTTTTAAAGAAATTTTATGCTTAAATGATGTAATGCTCCTTATCGCAAGAGCCTAAACTACATGATGTTCCTAGCCTTCATGACCTTAAAAGGTGAATGGCCCCTTAATTCAAAAATATAAATAAATAAATAAATAAAACAATGGACTACGTTATGACTTGATCCCTTCTTTATAAAAGGGTACGTAGGCAGCTTAATGAATTTAAAGTTCAGTCACAATGAAGCAAAAAAAAAAATCATAATGAAACCTCTGATTTTTATTTATAACAAGTTAGACAAAATTGTCCAATACAATGAGAAAAAGAAAAAAATATAAAAAAACGAACAAATTCCTATGTTGCAAAAAAAAAAAAAATCTACAATGCCCAATTATAATCTTGCAGCGTTTGTCGCACAATTTCAAGTTGTCGTTTGAACATTTGCCAAAGTCTGCTCGTCATCATTACTGGTAACTTATACTTTTTCAGCTTCAAGAATCGCCTCCTCAAGCTTGGAAGTCATTTGCTATCTTTGGTGTAAAAATGCTTCTTCTTCAGAGATAAGTTTGGAGATTCTTTACGCTTAGCCTTCAACTCTTTCATCTTTCGAGATATGTCTTTAGACTGTCGGTAAATAGAATCTTTCTTCTTATTCAAGACTTGCACGTCTGTCAACGCTTTCTTCATGCGTTCTTTAAGTTCTTATAGTCCTTGAAATTTACTAGAAGAGGCATTTTGGAGAGATATTTTTTTCAAGTCATTGTATGCGTGCACGTTGTCAAAGTATTCTTTCACTAATCTTCGAAGAGAGGTTAAGTCAGCTGTGGAAATTGTCGAGATGCCTTGAAATACTATTTCCATCTCTGATTCAAGAGAGTATGCAACCTCAAAGTCTGCATCCCCGAACATTTTTTTAGCAACTGTCCACATGCGAAAGGCTGATTGACGTTTTACCATGGAAACAAGTTCAGCACTACTAAGGTGTGGAAGTTCGGGATAAATAATGGCAGTCTCTTCTTGCTCCTGGTGATGATTTTCATTAACAACCATGGGGTGATTAACTTTGTTGGTCAATACATTGGGCCGATTATGAGTGGTACGAAGATCAGGGCCTGAAACTTAGTGAGATACTTGCTAGGAAAAGAAGCCAAATTTTAAACAAAAAAAAAATCGAAGTTGTAAAATAATGGAAAAGAATGAGATATAAAAATACTAACTGTGGCCTCGTCAGATTCTTGATGCACTACACCTTTCGTAAGGTCTTCCAAGGAGTGTCATCTTTGTCTGCAAATTTTTCTACCCTTCTTAGTATTTTCCAATGACAATCCTCATTGCTACTACAACTCATATCTTTGTCTCTGAGGGCATATTTAAGACATGCCATAGTCTCAAGTTCAGATCATGATCATCTTCGACTACTTCATCCATATTCTTGTCTTTATGGACTTGTTGTTTAGATGAGGGGGAGGAAGACTTATTCACAAGAAGTTGAAAGTTATCTTTTAAATAGCTCACATGCTTTAGTTCCCACCAATTCCTATAAGATTGTGTGATATGGTCATGTGGATTTAACTCAAGAGCAGGGAGATAAACTTCAGTCAAAGTTAAAGTTTCACTAGAGATCTTCTAGAAATGAAAAATATCGTTTAAATGGATTCCCAAATGATTGTCAAGAAGGTCGTCTTGTATGTCTTTGTAGAATCCAAATTGTCGGCTAAATCGACAAGGGCTATATGATTCGAGGTTTATCAACTTACCATGGCGGGAGGTTAGATAGCATGATCACAGATTTAAAAGAAATGATGAAAATGAATATCACAAACCTCTAACATTCTTTATAACTCCAGCTTTGTTCTTGGTAGGAAGACTTGCATGCCATGCTATAGAGCTGCCTTGATGGATTAATTTACGAGTCTCAATGGCGCTAAATGATTTTGCACCGCCCTCACCAGAAAATTGAGCCATCAAAGGGCCATTGACAATAGTATACAAATCAAAATGGGTGTTAAAGTATTGTGCAAGCCATCCGTAAAGATAGTGAATGGGGAAACAGATATCGAGGCGCCCCGTTGAAGATGGTGTATTGTAAATTTGGCCAAGCCCATGATAAATATTGGTTAAGACTGAAACTGCAAGATTATAAGCTCGACCCTTGGCCATGAGAGATGCAATTTTGAATATGCCAGGACGAACAAAATGGATGCTTTTGTAAGGAAATACGAATACGCATAGCTAACAAGAAAGAAAAGCAACCATATATGTTTCATATTTGAATTTTTCCTTTACACTAAGATCAATAAATAACTTTTGCTCCTCTTCTGACCAGTCTCGTGCTTTGGAGATTATTCCATTTGGTCTGTGTGTTGAGCAAGGACGTAAATTTTTCTTATTTCTTTAGAGGAGTCTGGGGTACTTTGTTGCACCTTTAAACCAGAATGAAATCTAATCTTGAACTGAATTTGTTGTTTCTCTACTTGTTGAGCTATAATACGATGATAAACGTCAAACAAATAACTGCAGCTTTTTAGAAGATTGACAGAGCAATCTTCTGAGCCCATTAACTCCTTGTAGCTTGGAATCACTTCATCATAAAATCTAGCCTTGATGGGAAGACCCCCAAACATCCACATATCCAATAGAGAAAGAGATGCTTCGTTAGAGGATGTATAAATTGTATTAGTCGCAGGACACCATGCTTCACAAAAGGCTCGTATGATGTCATTGTTACGATCATAAGTGTATAAAGAGGCGGTCACTGCCGACAGTAGTCCAGAACCTTTTAGAGTGTCATGACCGCGAGCAATGGAAAACTCTAACCATTCCCAATAATTTTTTTTTATATATGTGAACTCTCTATTACATTTGAGAGTCGAACTCCAATGAGCTTGTTCTTTGATTATTCGACGCCCTAATGTTTGTTCTAGTTTGACATCAGGCCTTGTATCATGTAAACCTAATTGTAAAATGCAGATTTGTGAAGATGATTGATTATGCAAAGGCACTTCTCGAGACCACTGTGGAGAAAAGTAAGATCTATCAACATCAGAGTTGGACCATCTAAAGGGTTCCTTGATCGGGAGGATCGTTCTTTTCATAAAGTTTTAGTATTTGTTATTCAGGATTACAAGACTATCTTGTCCTTGTTTGGAAAGCTTCGAAATATACCATTGTCCTACAAAAAAAAAAAAAAAAGACTGAATGAGAAGATAAACAAACTCATAGGATCACCATTTCAGAACATGTGGTGTTAACAACAAGTGAACGTTGGAGTCAGTGTAACAAAGTAACAAGTGAATGTTGGAGTCAGCATAACAAAGTATCAAGTGAACGTTCGAGTCATCATAACAAAGTATCAAGTGAACATTGGAGTCAGCGTAAAAAAGTAACATTTGAACGTTGAAGTTGATGTAACAAAGTAACATTTGAATTTTGAAGTTGATGTAACTAGTAACATTTGAACATTGGAGTCAGCCTAACAAAGTAACATTTGAACATTGAAGTTGATGTAACAAAGTAACATTTGAATGTTGAAGTTGATGTAACAAGTAACATTTGAACATTAGAGTCAGCATAACAAAGTAACATTTGAACGTTGAAGTTGATGTAACAAAGTAACATTTGAACATTGGAGTTGATGTAACAAGTAACATGCGAACGTTGGAGTTGATGCAACAAGAAACATTTAAACGTTCGAATTAATATAACAAATACCCAGTGACATACAAAGGTAACAAGTAGCCATCAAAGGTGAACGTAACAATAATCAGTAGCGGTGACACACTCTTCCCAACCTCAAAGGTCTTTTATAGCGTCTCTACATGATGAGAAGCGTCTTAGCAACCATTTCTCAACATCATGCATATCTTATAGCATCAAGGGTCTCTTATAGCAGCTTAGTGAGATGAGAAGGGACTTGCAACTTTTTTTCAACCTCAAGGGTCTATTAACATCAAAGGTATCTCATTTGAAAAAAAAGAAATTTTAAAAATAAAGGAAAAGAAGTTAAAATTAGTCATGAAAAAAAGGAAAATAATTCAAACTAAGAGACATGGTCATGAAAGGAGAAAAGGTTCGTGCAAATTGGGAGAATGAAAATGATGTATAAAAGTATAAAAAAAAAATTCAAAAGTTTTGCTCAATAATTTTGATGTGATAAAAAAAAATTGTAGAAAACATCATTTTTATTAAAAAAAAAAAAAAAAAGCACAGAGAAAATTTTCACGTGTCCTTGAAGAAAGAATTAAGAGAATAAAAATGTATTTGACCCCTTGCAAAAAAAAAAAGTATCGTTGATCGAGTGAGGATAAAGACATTTTGTTTGTTTTAATAAAGAAAGTACAAAAAAAAAGTCATCTCAAGTAGTGATTTATGTTTTCAATTAATCAAATAAAAAAAAAAAGTAAGTTTCATTATAAAGTACAACAGCACCTGAAAGAAAAGATATACAAAAAAGGGGTAAGATTCATTATACACCACGTGGAAAATTTTGATGTTTTCTCCTACCTGCAAATTCAGAGAACAATAACACAAAGCTTGGATGAACTGCACAATGGAGTGGTACACAAACTTTGGTGATGCCTGTGAACTGTGTTGATGATGACATACAGTTTCAACCACAAGACTCTTGCGGCAGTTGCTGATAAGGATGTAACTCTGGTGAACTTCCGATCAAAACGTAGAAACTCTGGGCTAGGCGACGTTGTCTCTTCGGATTCGAGGGACTGTGCGGTGGTGTTTTTTGTACGACGCTATTTGGGCGTATGGATTTGGGTTTTGGATTGTAAGTGAGATGATTTAAGGAGTTTGTGTTCAACAAAGATTTATAGGATGAGTTTTGCTTTCTAAAAGTTTTCTATTCGCCAAATATGGATTTAAAACTCAAAATATCTTGTTAATAAATTTCTTTAAAAAATATATACGGAGATTTTAAATTAAAACTCAAAATATCAACGAATTAAAAAAAAATTGTAGGCAAACTCGTTTTCTACTGTGAAGTAAAATAACAACTTTTAAAAAAAAAAAAAAAAAATCAAATAAATAAGTCTCCAAAGTTCATATCGTCCATAGAAAACTAATTCAACTTCATAAAAAAAATGATGGATAAAGCCAAATTCATTAAGTCAAAATGTTTTGGGAAGTTCAACGGCACTTCCATCACTCTTTACCTGCCAATCTCAATAAACATGGAGCGATTCTCAAGATAAGAGGAATTTGAAATTTAAATCAAGTCCATCAAGTCAAACATTTCTTGAGAAATTTAACAAGGTCACAAATGATACTCTATCAAGTCAATATTCTTTCGAAAAAAAAATTTTGTGATCTATTTGCAATTTCAAACTGTTTCTAAAATTGATGCCAAAATGAAAGTTCAACCAAATTTAAAGAAATGTCCACTGATCCAAGTTCAAGATCAAGTAAATTGGAATATTATCAAATTATATTCCATCAAAGTTCAAGTGAATTAAAATTTTATTCATGTTGAAATCAAAAGTTTGGGTAAAATTTTAACTTCATTCAAGTTGGATTAAGCCGACCATAAGTTCTACTTTAATTTCAAACAAAAATTTTATGTCAATCAAGAAAAAAAAAAAGACCAAAATTTAAATATTTTGATTAATTGGCATGACGAAGGTAGGTGTAACGACTCGACTTCCTAAAATACTCTAATAGGGTGTTACGGGTGCTTGCATATTAAAATCCTCAAAATCAATTTAATAACCACATGCATTTTCCAACGAAACCTCGTAAATCATGAAACAGTACTGATAGTTCGAAAAACATACAAAACATAGTTCGAGATCCCGATAGTTTAAAAACAAAGATAGTTTAGCGGAGTAGTAAACATAAGTTCAATACTAAGTAAAACAATGTGGAAACAGGAAATAACGGGTCCATGATCGATGCAGCTCCTAGCCCAACCACCTCGGAATGGGTCAATACCTGAAAATTTAAGGGGTGAGTATATCGAAATATACCCAGTAAGGAGCTCTACCATGAGGTTAAGCATGCAAATAGAAACAAGTTCGAAGATACAAGCAACCAATGTCAACTGACGACGTGCAAGCCATGAGCAAAGATATAGCTAAATATTGAGAAAACATCTGACCACTGTTAGGGAGGACGACAAGTGAGGGAAAAAACACAAGTTTCCTAAGCCTCGGGTCGGGACACGTCCCATACCGTATCTTCAGAGACATACACAAATATCTCAGGGTAGCTTGAGCTACGTCAGGGACCCGCCAAATTGCATTAGTGGAGACATACACGAATGCCTCGAGATAGCCTGTCCTATGTCAGAGACCCACCACGCTGTGCTCGCAGAGACATGCACAAACATCTCGGGGTAGCCTGACTTATGTCAAGGACCCGCCAAACTGCATCTGCGGAGACATTCACAAATGTCTCGAGGTAGCCTGACCTCTGTCAGGGACCCACCACACTTCTGCTGCACCACTCTAATAGCGTATCAGCAGAGGGCATACACAAAATATCAAAAAAGTCACCTGACCCTATTAGAGAGGACCACGAGTAAGAGAAACACGCAGGATTCCTAAACCTCGGGTCAAGACAACGACGCACATGTCGTGTCAACAAGGGCATACTCGAATGCCGTGCAAAAATCACCTGACACTGTCAAGGAGGGCCACGAGTGAGGGAAACACACAACATCCTTAAACCTCGGGCTAGGGGCGCCATCTGCTAACTCCTAGCATATAGGGAATGATTGCCTGCAGACAAAATTCCAAAATGTATGCAGGCTCACCGATAGGCATCCCTCTGTGCCATCATCTGTCTCAATGGCCTCTTCTAGTAGGTGTCGGGGTCAAGCGAGTCATGACTGATCTCCTTCCCATGTACTGGGTCGTTATAGTAGGTGTCGGGGTCAAGCGAGTCATGAGTGGTTCCCTTTCCCACGTACTACAATGGGAAAACAAGTGAAACCATGCACAAGGCATATGGGGTTTCACGAGTATAACAAAAGTATAACTAGCACTAGAGTCACACGAGATCTAGCCTATCCTAGGTAAGTGCAACCGCTCCACTCGAGGGTTGGTGTAACCCTTAACGTGTGGTCAACAACCAAGCAACTCTTTGTTATGCAAACAATGAGACACGTGGATGAGATCCGACCCCTTGGTCGGATATAAGAGTCAACCCTAGGTTAGTGCAGCCCAACCACGTGTCTCAAAGTAAATAGGATCCA
>JBBMKA010005521.1:0-11400 GCA_037833695.1 Sechiopsis laciniata | reverse complement strand
GTTGTTTGAATATATTATTTTTGGGGATGTATATTTTTATTTTTAGGTGTTGTTTATCTATTTTTAAAGGAAACTCTTCCAAAATTTCTTTAGATCTTGCTCAAGGGAGTTTATTAGCCACTTATGATTATTAGAATAAAATGGATTTTCATTTAGAGTTTTGACAATAGATTTCATAGTCATAATTGTAATCTATTGTCGACTTGCCACATCCTAGATTTACATAGTAATTTGGGGTGGGGTGTGTTAGCTTTACACAAAGCAGAGTGGAGGTAATGTGATATTTGTTACTCTTTATGTTGATGATTTGATATTTATGGGTAAAAATAATGTGATGATAGAAGAGTTTAAAAGCACAATGATGCGAGAGTTTGAAATGACAGATTTGGGCTTGCGAAAGTTTTTCCTTAATTTAGAGGTTAAACAAGAAGAGACGGGCATCTTTGTATCGCATGAGCAATATGCGAAAAAGATTTTGAAGAAGTACAATATGATGAACTGTAATCCAGTTTCAACACCAATGGAACCAGGTACGAAACTCTCGAAGTTTGATGGAGGAGAACATGTTGATGCAAGTAAATATCGAAGTTTGGTGGGAAGCCTTCTCTATCTCACATGCACTAGGCCGGATCTCGCATTGAGTGTTGGCATTGTTAGTCAATTCATGGAGGGGCCAGCTTATACGCATTGGAAAGCGTTGAAGCGAATTTTGCTATACATTCAAGGAACTATATCACTTGGGATATTTTACTAAAAAGCGGAAGATTACAATTTGATTGATTACTCCGACAGAGATTGGTGCGGATACATACACGATCGGAAAAGTACTGAGGATACGCATTCATTATAAGCAACACAACATTTATTTGGCTGTCAAAGAAACAACCAATTGTGACATATTCGACATGCGAAGCTGAATATGTTGTAGCTTCTTGGTGCATTTGTCATACGATATGGTTGAGAAATTTATTGAGTAAGATGGAGCTAAAACAACTTGGTGTGATAGTGATTGAAGTTGACAACAGACAGCAATTGAGTTAGCAAAGAATCCAGTAAATCATGAAAGAAGCAAGCAAATTGATGTTCGCTTTCATTTTATCCGAGATCATGTGAAGGATGGAAGTGTAGAATTGAAGCATGTAGCAAGTGAAGATCAAGTTGTGAATATTTTCACAAAGCTGTTGCAGAAAGTATTGTCTGATAAATTCAAAAAGATGATTGTCATGGCAGATGGCAGAAGCTTTTAAGTTTATGGAGGAGTTTTGTTGAATAAACTTAATTGTAATTTTAATGTATTTAGAATAATTGTTAATTGAGGAATTAGTGGGTAGACAATTAAGGAATTAATGAGTTGTCAATTTATGAGTTAATTAAGAAATTAGTGGACTCTTGATTTAGCAATTAGTGGAAAACGTTTATGGCAAGAACTTGGAGACCAAGTTTGCAATAGGCTATAAATAGAGTGCTTATTCTATAGAGCAAATGAGTGAGAGCAAAAAAAGTGTAAAAGAAGGATTACGAGATTGTTAAACAAAGTGAATTGCTTGTAAAGAAAATCTTGTGGGTTTTGTCTCTCCAATCACGAGGTGAAAAGCTTGCACGATTGTTTTATTTGTGTTTTATTGTCTTATTATTCGAATTTAGTTTCTGTAGAACAAGCTAGCTTCTTCAATTCTTACTTCTATAGCATTTATTGCTTTGTTTTCAATGTAACAACCCGAACTTTTAGATTTTTAATTAAAGTTTGTTTTCGATTTACTAGGGAGTTAGAAGAGTTCTAAATATTTATTTATTTATCCCTTAGACAACTTGAGATACTTTGGTCAGAGGGGCAAAATCGTTTTTTGCACTACAAAGAGTAAAATTGTAATTTAGACCTCAATGGCAATTTTATAAATAGTTAGAGTTTTGTGATAGATATTTAAACAACAATTTGTCTTTTGTGCTTAAGGTTTCATACAACAATATTTGACACCCTCTCCCTCTCACATTTTTCAAGCAGTACCATATCCTAAGGGGATTTTCTCCCACCACCGCTTGTTCGATTGTTAGCGACCCAAAAAGGTGTCATCTTTTCCTTCTAGTCATACCCTTCTTTAGTGACCAGCGCTGCCCGATTCGAAGTCATAATGAATAATACTGTTCTCGTCCATGCCCTATCGCGCCCAAGATCGGAGCCTTTCGCATTTTCCATCGCTGCTGAGTTTACAGCCCAACCTTCGAGCCAAACAATGCCTTGATCCTTGCCTTTCCATGCCGAAGCCAAGTGGCTTCTCGCACTGCACTGCTTTTCTTTCTGCGAGATGCATATTACAGTTGATTCCTAAGTCGAAAAGCGTAAGAGAAAATTTCCATTCTATCCAAAACACGTTACTTTACATGCACTACCACGACTGGGCCACACACGATGCTTTTGACCTGATTTCCCAGATTGGTTCTCTCGGGTAATTTCGATGCTCTGAGTTTGGTTTTGGCAGTTTGAGGTGCTAGTTGTAACTTGTTGTAGTCCAGGTTTGGATTTGGAGTAGAGCATTTCAGGGGCTACATAGTTGAGTTTTAAGAGTAATTCTAGTGGACTTCGACAAAGGTAAGAGAACCTTACCCTAGCTCGATATCCTAGGGTTAATACATGACATCATTAAGTGTCCGTTAAATACTTTAAGATGTATCTGATAACTCTAAATAAAAGATTATTTTGACTTTAATAGCATTCATTTAGCATTAGAAACTTACTTGAACCGATAAATTATCCTGATTAAATGAGCTTTTATAATAAAAAATTCTAAATTATACCAATGGTTAAGAATTGAGAATTTAAGCTGATTTGATACATGAATGTGTGTAACATGCCCCAGGTTAAATGTAATTTTCAATTCATATAATTTTTGGCTAATTTAGTTTTTTGCTGCACGATAAACCACTAGAGTAGAAGAATTCAAAAAATGAAGAGTACCAGATTTATGCAACATCATTGCAATCTGCAAAAACTATAAGTAGATATTTTCGCTCAAGCGCAGATATGGAAAGAATAATGTCATAAGAAATCTATAGCAAATATTCTTACGAGAGAACAAATATAGAAAAAAAAATTGGATAAAATTTGTCAGCAATACTTTTGCATGAGCACAAATTTTGAGATGATAATGTTGGATAAAATCCTCAAGCAAATTTCAGAAATATAGGCTGACATTTGCACAAAAATTCAACAGAAAAATATCTCAACTGTTGATCATCATTTAACCTAGCATTATAAACACTTAAGAATGCATCAACGACTTAAGGAGGTTGGACGTGTGAAACAAAACAACTGTTTACAAAAACCTTCTCCTTCAACCAAGCAATAGGGATTCTTGGCAGCTGTTGGTTTTTACTCTAGAAGAAGCTCTATTGATTGCACAACTTTATCATTTTTAATTGATTTATCTTTATTTATGCTTTGTCATTAGAATTCCTAGTTACTTTATTTGTGTTACCTTTATTTACACTTTATCATTAGAGATCCTAGTTGTTACTTTATTTACTTTGCACTTTAATTATCCCTTCTGTAAGACAATTTACGATTTTGAATGAAGATATTTTCTTTCCTTATTTTCATTTCTCTTTACTCAAGAATGAGCTAAATTTATCGTGGGAAGAATTAGGAGAATATGAAGTATCTTTACATGTAAAAACTTATGATCAGGGATGTTGAATTACACTTGCATGTTCTTAATCTTGGCATGCATCATTTAAGAAACCACATAGTGTCCACATTTTGTTCACTCTTGATAAAGAGTGATAGTTTGAGAAATCCATGCATGTTAATTAGGTCTATTTCAGCATCTAATGAATGTTTAGGAGTCTAGAGATCATCACTGCTCTAATGTTCTAATACTTGCGTTTAATTCTTAGTAAAGATAATGCAAGTTTGTCGATCCTCTATTGAATGATCGGTGAGAGTAGACTTTTGACAAAAGTCGGATCAATTCGCTTCTCACCATAAAATTCATAAGAATGTGCATGCAATTATACAACATAAAATCCCTAATCTGACCTTATTGTTAGCCATTGTTAGAAACTTCATATTTTAATTGTCAATATTTTACTTCAGCATTTATCCAACATTTTTTTTTTCAGCTTCAATGCCAAAATCCAAATTTATTTCCTTTACTTTCATTACTTGACTCTAAAGTCGATTAGATAACTTTAATTAATCATTAAGTCCCTAAGTTGATGACTTGTATTACTTTTCATTTGCTACAATATTTGTATATGCTTGCACATTGCTTAATAATTTTTTTGCTTTGTGTCATATGAATTTCATTATAAATATTCAATTACGGTTTTAAGCAACAATAGAAAAATAATCATGGCTGATTTAACTGTATTGCTATGTTGTGTTGTTTATTAAGCAAACACTATGTTGCTTATGATTATTGATGTCTGGACTAGGCTAAGCATGTATTGCTTTTTGTTTATGATTCTAAATTCAATCTAGGTATGCCTGCATGTTAGAGTTGAGGTTCCCCAAGGAACTTGATTGAGATACATACTTGACTTTGATGTCCCACATGGGACTTGCATGATTTTATAGCACGAGTTGATGTCCAAGTCAGACGTGGTCTGGGCACGAGTGCCGGATAGAGGTGTTGTACAGGTGCAAGGCGATTATCCCTTTCGTAGTAGAGTTTAAAGATAGTTGGTAGACCAGACTCTCTTCTTGTAGGGTCGCCTATTAGTATCCTAGGGGCCCTACTGTGGTGTTGAGAGTGCATGAACGATATCTATAGTGAGTAGTTTGATGCTACCATCTCACAATGAGAGTATGAGTCCTGAGGTTAGTCAGGTTACTCTTCTCGCTGGGACATTCTCCCTGATTTAAGTTGCCCAGATTGCCCTAAAGGGCCACAACACTATTTTAGTCTTTTGACATTGGCCTTTAGACAGCTCACAGAAGCATGGGGCTTAAGTCCTCTTTCGTTGTGTTACTGATTATGTATATTGACTTCTTTTATATGTATGTTCTTTTTTTGAAAATCGGGAAATTGGAGCTTTGCTCCCCTATACCTAGGGCACAATTGGCCCGTTCCTAAGCTGTGGCACCGGGATACTTCATTCTTTTATATGCATGTTCATGTTGATCCTGTGTTTAGGGATTTTTATTGAGTTTTCATTAAGTCACCCTTTTTTCTATGGATGTCCACAGGAACGGACGAGCTTTTCCTGGATGGCTGACAGTAGGTGAGGATGACCATGTGACTTGCTGCATTTTTCTCGAAGTTTCCACCTTTATTTTCTTCTACGTGAAATGATTTTAGGAGCATGTTTTACTTAGTACTTTGAGATGGTATTTTATGTTTTCACTGGAGTACTCGTATTTCATTTTGAAACTTATGTTTGCATACACACTCAAGAGAATTTTTTTAAATGATAAGTATAAGTAAACAGAGCAATTGTAGTCTCTTATTTTGTGCAAATTGTCTCTATCTGTAGCATTGAGAATCAAGTTTTTATCATGAAATAACTAAAACTAGCATCCTAGCATAGCTTATTTTCTTTTTGGATTGCTTGAGAATTAGCAAGATTTAAGTTGAGGGTTATGATCGGTCGAGACAAAAACGATAAATTCTTTTAAGAATTTTCTAACCATTATATATTTCTAGAATCCTTCGTACAAATATGGTGACGGTTCATTTATATGTCATTCTTAATTGAGATGTTACAATTTATTTAAAAAAAAATTAATTAATTATTATTTTTTTATAATATATATAGAAAAGACAATTAGTTTATGTTATAGCTATATTATACATAATAGCTCCAATCAGATTACACCCGATAAACAAACGCATTATGACCCTTTCTCTAAGGTGGAAAGTTGTTTTGAATTTTATGCAATTTTCCAAATTCATCCATCATGTCTCATTCCTCTTTCCAGCTATTTCATTGTCCATGAAGAAAAATGAACAAATTATAATGAAGGACAACAGAAAATATAGTTGTTAAAGAAAATTCAAAGAACCCACGAACATAAAATATTATCATATTATATTGTATCTCATTCAACATAGACTATTCTATGTCTCATCAACATTAGGTTTCATGTTTTGACTTAATCAAACTAAAAAAATGATATCAAAGTATTGATATAAAGACTTTTACACTAGAGATTGTTCCAATGAATTTTACAAGTTTATTTTTTTGTTAATTCAACAACAATTGGTCCTTTATTAAATTGACTTTCCATATGTCATGCGTAGATCGTGCCACATTTATAATATTTTTTAATATAAATTTAGTGATCCATATTTTTATGTTCAATCAACAATCCTTCCAGATATTTGAATGACGATACATGGTCAATACATTAAGATAATCATTCTTTATGTCCCTATCAATTTCATGCAATTTTTCAAACTCATCCAGAATATGTCTGTCTTGATTTCTTTAGCTTTTGATCTGCCCATAAAGAAAAATGATTTAATAAGATCAAGACATAGAAAAGAGAGTAGTCGAAGATAATACTTCATCTTTTTTTTTTTTACAATTTGTGTAATCATTCAATGCAGACTATTTCAATGTGGCACCTCTATTGAAGCGAGCGTTGGTTGAATTAAACATCTAGAATGTCATTTCTTCCCAATTAATAATCATTTCAACTCGGAGTGTTGGCCCTTCGAGTGCTATATATATATATAAAACCATACATTTTTCAACCATTCTCACAGCCAATTTGGTTTTGATTCTTTAGGATCTTTAAGAAAATACAGGTTACCAACATGGTCAACAACAAACAAGCTTCTTTCATGGTTTGTGTCCTGATTTTTTATGGTTTGTTTTCATTGATTTCGTTCAAGCCCATGGCAGAACCTGATGACCAAACTAGCAAGGTATAAAACTTTTTACTCTGTGTATGCTCGATTGAGAAGTCGTTCGTTTGAATCTTCCAATCTAATAAAATTGTTGTTATACTAAACAAAAAAAAAAAAAAAAAAAAAAAAAAAACTTTTTACTGTCTGTTTTGCTTCGGTTGGAGTATAGATTATAAAAAGTTGTCCATATGTACCGTTTGATAATCATTTTGTTTTTTATTTTATTTTATTTTTTTGAAATTTAAGTCTATAACAATTATCATACTATATGTTTTCTTCTCTAAAATTTGTAGAAATCAAACCAAAATTTAGAAAAAAAAAATAGCTTCTAAAAGTTTGTTTTTAAAATTTGGTTAAGATTCACATACTTTCTTAAACAAAGTTAAATACAAGTATTGAACACATTGTAAGAAATATGAGTAAAAATAAATTTAAATTTTAAAAACGAAAAACAAAAAACCAAATAATCATCTTTTACCAATTCTATTTCTTATGTCTTCAGGTTTACATCGCTTACCTCGGGGAAAGGAAATACGATGATATTAAGTTGACAACTGAATCTCATCATGATTTACTGGCCACTATATTGGGAAGGTAATTTATTAAAATAAATATTTAGGTTATGTCCATATATGATTTAAATATTAAAGTTCACACGTGATCTAAATATTAATCCCTACTTATATGATCTTATGTAACCTTTTTTTTTTTTTAAAGTTAAAATTAAATAGAATATAACCTAAATTGGACTGCTTGGCAATATATTTAGGTTATGTTTTGGGGACCTAAATATTTCTCATTTATTAAACATTATGTTTATTAATATTAATATTATTATTATTTGGTTAACTTGGTGACAAAGTTATGTGTGTTGATTTGTGATTTATTTGGATAATGAAGCAAGGAAAAGTCGTTGGAATCAATGGTGTACAGTTATAGACATGGCTTTTCTGGGTTTGCAGCCAAGCTCACAAAGTCCCAGGCTCAAAAGCTAAGTGGTAAAAATGACCCCATATTTAAAACATGTAATGAATGGTTAGATTTTAAATATTATGTACTAAAAGAACCAAATTTTGGTGACTTTAGAAATGCATGGGGTGGTTCGAGTTCTTCCAAATTCAATATACAAAACGCAGACAACTAGAAGTTGGGATTTTCTTGGGCTCTCCTTCTCTTCCTCTTCTTTTTCCTCTTCCTCCCCATCTAACAATCTCCTCTATCGCGGTAAAATGGGCGATAATATCATTATAGGTGTCATTGATACAGGTGCGTACGTACATCTCTCTCTAAATAAGTATCACCCTTTTATCGTATAATTTTATTTTAGCCACTATACTTCGAAGGGTTTATTCTAATTTTAGGTCACAATGATGCTCGGCCAGTACACTTTTAATTTGATCAATCCATCTATTAACTTTTGTTAACTACTGCAATACACCCTTAATCTTAATTTTATCCATCCACCTCCTAAATTTTGTTGTGTTGTAATCATATACTTGTACTTCAGTAATTGTTGCAATTAGATATGACCATTTGATAATCATTTTGTTTTTTGTTTTTAAATTTTTATTTTTTATTTTTTATTTTAAAAAATAAAAATCATGTGTTTGATAAGTGTTTTTTTTTTTGTAAAAACTAAAACCTAAATATACGTTTGATAACTTTTTTTGGTTTTTTTAAAAAATCAAAATTTATTGTTTTTAATATTGAATAAAATAAAATAAAACTATATTAGAATATTATTGATATAATAAACCTCAAAGTTGTGGGTTCGAATTTTATTTGTGGTGTGTTTTATTACTTTTTAGCATTTTTTCAAAAAAAAAAAACAAAAAACAAAAATAAAAAACTGAGCTGATTTTTTTAGTTTTTAAAATTTCTTTAATATTTTAAAATTTTAAAAATAAAAAATAAAATTGATTATCAAACAAATCTATTTTAAAAAATTAAAATAGAAAACCAAAACGAAATTGTTATCAAATGGGACCTTAACTATTAAAATTCAAGCGGTCTATTGAAACGTTATTTCTAATAAAAAAAATTAGAATTATTGTAACTTGAATTATATCTTAAGCCGTGACCAACTTAATCTGAGGGGTTAAGTTAATTTATTTGTGTTGGGTGTGTAAATTTATATAGAGTTAAGTTAAGCTGAATTTATTTGGAGGTAAGTTTATTTTTATTTTTATTTATTTATTTAATTTTTTTTTTTGAGAAATATTTGAAGGTAACTTAATATGAGATTAACTTAAACTAAAAGTTAATTTAATTTGGTGTACTCATATATGTAATTGAGTTTTTTTTTTTTTTTTTTTTTGAGACAAATTATGTAATTGAGTTTATTAAACTTGTCTTCTTATGCAAATTTGTGTATTTCTTTGTTTTATATATGTTAATAATTATATATATTTTTTCATTCACATTATAATTATATGCTATATAGCATATAATTATAACAAAACTATATAGATCACTTTTAACAAAACTATATTAATTTCATTTTTCAAAGCTATCTACCTATGAAATAAAACAAACTATATTAATTTCATTTTTCAAAGCTATCTACCTATGAAATAAAACATTTTTCTTACTCAATCATCAAATTGAAAGTTTAAGAGCATGATATTGCAGATTATATTTTTCTTACTCAATGATCAAATTGAAAGCTTAAGAGCATGATTGCAGATTTTTATAAAGTTTATAGCATTGATTGATCGAATTAAAAAAATAGAAACATATGAGATTTTCTAGTTTGATTAATGTGGAATTTGAATTTAATAATAGGAATCTGGCCAGAGTCGGAAGCATTCAACTATAAAGAATTGGGCCCTGTCCCATCACGATGGAAAGGCAAATGTGAATCAGGAGTAGAATTCAACTCTACAAACTGCAACAGAAAAATCATAACTGCACGATCATTCTCAAATGGATTCATAGAGACCTTTGGGCAAGAAGCATTAGCAAATGAATACTTATCCTCAAGAGATTTTAATGGACACGGAACCCACGTCGCTAGCACAGCCGCAGGTTCATTCGTAGAAAATGTCAGCTACTCTAACTCTGAAGCCGGCACAGTGAGAGGCGGTGCCCCACTTGCACGCCTAGCCATATACAAGGCCTTGTGGGGTGTAGAAGGCTTTGGGACTTCGGGGGATATATTAGCAGCCATAGATGCGGCAATTCATGACGGTGTAGATGTAATATGTATGTCACTTCAAGCATTGATTCCTCTATTTCCGGAGTTCAACGAACATAACGAAATAGCAATCGGATCATTTCATGCCATTGCGAGAGGGATTCATGTTGTGTGCGCAGGTGGCAATTATGGCCCTAATCAGCAAACAGTAGTGAACACCGCGCCGTGGATTTTGACAGTGGCTGCGAGTACAATGGACAGAGCCTTTCTTTCCTCCATTACTCTACTTGGAGATAATGCCACTTATTTAGTATGTACCTCTAAACTAGTTCATCTCCAAAGAGAGTCTCTTAAAGTTATTGTTACATTGATGGTTTGTTTACTAATTTACAGGGCCATAGCTTATTCCAGTCGAAAAAAGATCTTGTCGTCGAGCTTGCAATTCCATCGACTGGCAGGTTGGTTTTGGCTAAAATGCTTTAATGGTTTATGTATCCGCAATTTGAAAAAGTTTGTTATAGTAATACGTTGGAATTTGTGGGCAGATGCGATGAAGTTTCAAGTAATAGTAGTTTCATAAGTGGGAAGGTGGTTTTGTGTTTCTCTGATGTAGCTGATGCGTTGACTACATCGAATACGGGGGCGGCGTTGTTCAAAGCAAATGGGAGTGGGATAATAGTCGCCGGCCAATACGACAATAACTTGTTTCCTTGTAAAGAATCATTTCCATGCATTCGAGTGGATACTGATGTTGGCACCAAATTACATTTTTATGCCTTGGCGCACAGGTATTTTATTAATTTCTTCCTTTCTTTAAGAAATGTCCACCAAGTTGATTAAAAAAATAAAATCTCTATACAACACTAATTTTTAGACAAAATTGAATGAGATAAAAAAAAAAAGAAAGAGAGATTTTGCATGTATAATAAAAAATGGCAAAATATTTACATCTATAGCATAAAATTAAAACTAATTCATCTGTAGAAGAAATCTAAATTAATTTCTATCACTGATAGAATTCAATTAGTGATAGAAATTAATATGCTATAAATGAATTATTTAGAAATTGTGTTGCAAATATAATACAAGACAAGAGATAGAATGTGCTGGTGAGGGTAAATTTCCTTAAAAAAATAAGATCTTTATACAACACTAATTTTCCACGTAAAGAGTACATTTCTTCTTTAGATAACTTGAAAGAAAATCTCACCCATCTTCGCTTTCCTGCCAAAAGAAACAAAGTCGGATAAAAAAAGAAAATATTCTAGTCAAACGCTCGCTACAATTTTACATTATTTTTTTTACAGGTATTTCGATTCTGTTTATTTGTCGAAATTGTTGGAATAAACTTAAATGTATTTTTGGAATATGAAATAATTAATTTAGGAATTAGTGGGTAGACAATTAAGAAAT
>JBBMKA010005520.1:0-11403 GCA_037833695.1 Sechiopsis laciniata | reverse complement strand
ATTAATGAATCATGTTTTGAGAGAATATATTGGTAAATTTCTTGTGGTATACTTTGATGAGAAGGTGAGGAAGCTGTTAGCTAAAGGAGTGAAGGCTTTCTAGCCTCAATATAGGGAGTATGAAGTTTTGTGTGGGCTGTCTGTTCAGTTTCAGTAGTGAGTAAGTTCGCCAATATGTTTCCAGAGGATCTGACGGGATTGCCTTCGCCTCGAGCAATGTTCTTTCAAGTTAAGCTTGAGCTGGGGAATGACCCATCTCGAGATTTCTACTTATGATCACCTTGATAGAGTTAAAGGAACTTAAAGGTTCAGTTGCAAGGGTTGTTTGATAGGGACTTCGTCCATCTCAGTGTGTGTTTGTGAGAGCCTCGGTGTGATTGTTAAGAAGATTGTTGGTTATGAAAAATTATGTTTCAAGTTTCAAAAGTTTTTAAGTTTGTAGTTAAGTCAGGTACCTGCTGCACAAGATCGATGACTTATTTGATGAACTTCAGGGAGCAGTAATGTTCCAAAGATCAGATTGTTTATGGTTGGTAACGATTGGTAGATGCACCGCAACATTGGGGATTCGACGATCAGAAGGTTCTAAGACTTTCTGAACGAGTTTGTGATCGTGTTCATAGTTGATTTAAGAGTTTGTTCAAAGTTGGTGTTGGATCACGTTGAGGATTTGAGAAAAGTTTTGGCAATAGTTCGAGAAATTCAGTGGTGTGCAAAGTTCCTAAATGTGAGTTTTGATTGGATTCAATAGCCTTATTCAGGTTATGTGATTTCTCGTAAAAAAACTTCAGGTGATTTTGCTAGGACTGATGCAGATAGCAGTTGGGTTAGATCAACTTCAGTTACTGAGGATCGAGGACATAGTTGACTAGAGAGAGGTTGGGTGTTGTGTGATCTATTGGATATGAGGCCAATTCAATAATTCAAGAAGAAGTTTAATTTCGACACCGTCTGGTCAGTACCTAAGAGGCCAGTGGTTTTGTGGCTTGCAGTGATACTTCTGAGAGGGTCTCTGTGCTCTTGCTGAGAAAAAGGAATGTGTTAGCATGTGGGCCCAGACAGCTTAAGCCGTATGAGCAGATCCCTGATTCGTGTTTTTGGAGTTAGCATTCATGGTGTGTGCTTAGAGATCCTAGAGGCATTGCTTGCTTGGATGGTTGGCGCAGATGGTTGGAGCTTGTAAAGAGTATGGTTGCAAGATTCTTTACCACTTTGGTAAGGCTTTTGTGGTTACTCTTGCACTGAGTAGAGAAGTTCATTTTCAGTGTCGTTAGTTGATTCCTTGTTTTCATTGTGGCCTTAGGTCGATTAGCAGAGTTGCGTTGATTAAAATGCTTTAATTCAATTGGCCCAATTGTTAGTGTAGTTGTTGTTGAGGCCGAGATGGGCAGCGAGTCAGGACAGTAGGGGTTGGGTCTGTTTGCGAGAATGCAGTGAGGAGATGACAACGAGATGTCAGTGGCTTTTGCTGATGAGTTGCAGTTCAGTTACAGACTCTATGTGTGTTGATGCTGAGATCATAGTTGAGTTTTTACCTGATGCTCTTATTTCGTTGTTTGCTTGGTATCCCGAGGGTACCAAGATGTATGGGGATCTGAGGTTCCTATGCTGGTGGAGTGTCGAGCAGCAGGATTGCTTGGTTGTCATGTTGTGTTGTTTATCAGCAAGTGAGAGAGTGTTGAGGCAAGGGCCGACACAGTTGTTGCATCAGTTAAGGGTTCTAAAGTGAAAGTGGGATGGCGTCTCTATGGCTTCCATCACAGGACTGCCGAGGACGTGGAGAAGTTTCACCATGATATGGGTGATTGTAGATCGGCTCATCAATAGTGCTCTTTATATTTTTATGATGCTGGATTATTCTGTTGTAGATCGGCTCATTGACAGTGGTACTTGGTGGGGATCGTGAGGTCATGGAGTTCGAGTGAGTATTGCCACAGATAGAGATGTTCGGTCCACTTTACACTTCTAGAGAAGCCTCTGGGAAGGTCGTGGAGTTGTATGTAAGTTCAAGGCAGCTTTTCATCCGTAGACAGATGGTCAAACCGAGAGAGTCAGCCAGATCTTGGAGGTTATGTTGAGTTCTAGTGATTTTTGCTCTCTATCTAGTTGGGATAGGTGGATGTATCTGTGGGAGCATGCTTCATGTTAGTTATCAGTCCATTGTCCAGTCGGCACCATTTAAGGCATTGTATGGAAAGATGCAGGTCACTTGACCATTGGGACGAGGTTTGAGAGAGAAGTTGTTAAGGTCTGAGTTGTTGCACTTGACTAGAGGGGCAGTTCATGAGATTCGCACTAGAATGCTTACAACTCAGAGCCTTCATGAAAGTTTATGCTGATTTTCATCACAGAGATAGAATTGAGGTTAACAATCATGTGTTTCTTAAAGTGGCATCGATTTGGGGAATGCAGAGATTTGAGATAAGAGAAAAGCTGAGTCTGGGTGTTTGCTCGTTATGATTCTCGATTGAGTTGGTGTAGTAATGTGTTGTTAGTTGTGCCTTTGTTGTTGTCTGTAGTGCTTTTTGTGTACCATGTTCGATGTTTCAATAATGTGTGCCACACTTGTCCTATGTTGTTGATCATGAGCCTTGGGAGTTAAAAGAGGATACGTCTTATAAAGAGAAGCTTGTTCAAATTTTGGATCGTGATCATAAAGTTCTGAGGATCAGTGGGTTTGCTTTTGTTAAGTGTTGTGGAGAAAGTTTTGTGCTCTTGTTTCCATGGGTTATTTAAGCCATAGTCAACTTTCGAGGACGAAAGTTTTCTAAGGGAGGAATATTGTAATAACCCAAAACCTTGGAGTTTAAATAAAAGTTGTGGCTCATTTGTAGTTAACTTGAGATTTATGGGCATTTTAGTCATTTCAACCTTGATATTTAAGCAAAATGTTGAGATTGTGGATCTTTAGGTTTAGGAGCACTATTCACCCTTCTTCCTCATGAGATTCAAACCAACTCCTGCCTCAAAATTTGAAGCTACTGCCACTTGGGTCTGTTAGAGCTCGAAGTGTCACCGTCGCCGTAGATTCGGACTCATCTCCGTCGTCGAGCCATTTTTGCGGGTGGTCGAGAACAGCGAAGAATGCCTGCATCGTCGTAGGTCTGATCAAGCACGGGTTTGAGCTACTCGAGTTGTCGTCTGCGTCGTCACCACCTTAAGGAGATGCTCGTCGTTACCGTCATTTGTTGTGGGTTGTGCCAAAGAGCCGCCGCGTGGTTCTCGTCATCGTGGGGGGTTTGTTTCAGTCACCGTAGGTCTGAGTCGAGGGCTTGTTTTCGTGTGGGTTCGTCGCTGTCATGGTTCAGTTGCCGAGAAATAGACGTAGTTCACTGGAGTTCCTCAAGGTGAGCTTCCATTGTTGGTCTTTTAAGCTAAATGGCATTCCATTGAAGAAGAAGAGGGTTGTTTGTTTATGGGTATAAAGTTATTTTAAATGTTTTTTAGGTTGATTTTTAGGCTGTTTGTTTAGTGGGTTAAAGCCACTTAAGTTGAAAAGAAGGGTGTTGTTTTAAGCTTATGTTATTCAAGTGAGGAATAATGATTGTTTGTTTGTTGGTTAAGGCTATTTGGTATGAGTTTAAGCTTATTCAAGTTATGGATAGGTGGTGTTTCTTTAGTGGGTTATGGATATTTAACTAATGGGTAAGCTTGTTTGGCTTGAGGTTTAGATTCATTTAAAATGTGGATTAAGGTTGTTTGGCTAGCGGTTTAATATCATTTTATTTATGGATTAAAGGTGTTTGGTTTTGGGTTTGTTGCTTGGTTGAGTTCTAAATGGTAAGTTAACCTTTTAACTTTCTGTTGACGAGATTTAACCCGAGCCATTCTCTATTCTTCGAGCCGAGTTTGTGAGGCGCGTGTAGCCGTCGGGTGTCGTTGGGACACGTTTTTTGAGGTTCTTCCCTGTTTGATAAATTTGATATTCTAGATCCAATTTTGATGGTCTGAGGTGCTAGTTTTGACCAGTTTGTTCGTTTCAGGGCTCGGGGTCGTGTTTGACTATTTAAAGCTTCTAGTGGATTTTTGGAGCGCTGTTAGAGGATTCCTCCAGGTAAGGGACCCTTTACCCCCTTCTCGATGACCTGTGGTTAATACATGTTCCGGTTTACTTGCATTAGTTTATTTGTCTGGTTGTATCATGGCCATGTGCATTGTATGTTGCATTTGATTTCATCGAGAGCATATACATTTCATGCCTTGTCTCTTGTATGACTAGTGATGTATGATTCTTGTATGTCTACGTGATATGGTCGAGTTACATGTGGTTGCATGATTGTCCTGATATAGACTTACATGACTGTTGGATATGGACTTGCACGACTGTCCTAATATGGACTTGCATGATGTTTGATGCACCACTTAATGCCTCGTTTGGACCCAAACGAGTCATGGAGACTGGATAGAGGAGACTAGTAGGTGGGTGTGGACCATATTCAGGCTCACACCCCAGCTTGAGGTGATATTCTCTCGCTCCACAGGACTTCCGTGGATGGTCGGCCGACCAAGCTCACGGCCCTGGATGATTTCTACTAGTAGCCTAGGCTCTCTCCAGGTAGGTGGTATGGGCATGATATGGTCCCTTGGTGATTGGTGTGGTACCACCTCTCGTCGGGAGTACGAGGCTTGGGGCCAACAGGTTACTCGACTCACCAGTTTCCTCTAGGCTCTCGAGTCAGAAGACTCTTGTGGGTTTTTGGTCTTGGGGTCTACGATCTTTAGACCGCTCTTCAAGGTGCACATCAAGGATGAGGTTTCTTGACCTAGCACCCGAGAGCTTGGGTTTTGTACACCCTTCGGTTATGCTGCTGATCATACTTGTTTGCTGATGTTTGTCTTCTTGTGCATCTTTGTCCCCGAGTTGGGGAAGCTGATTCCAATTATGAAAAGAAGCCACTGATTAATCCTAATTAGGAAACAAAGTATCAATGAAGGAGAGATTTTCATGCAGACATTTAAGGCTAACAATCTCTTGACTTTTATGGATAAATATTAAGCACTAAATTAAGGATAGTATTACATAAATGTCTCGACAAATCAACATGGTAGCTTGATTGCTATCATAAATTGTTTTTTTTCTAAATTTAACATTTTGGTTCAATTCTAATAAAAGATTAAGGTGTTTTAATTTTGATTAAAGTCTTTGAAATTTCTATTGCAAGAGGGGATGAAACTATAAATGTAATCGATTAGACCAGCTTGATTTCGTAGAAATGTTTGTTTCATTGAAACCTTTGGTGTATGGGAGATTAACAATATGCTGTTTTCTTTCCCAAAATACATTTTGTATATCAGAATGCTCAGTGTACAGTCTCACGCACCTTCCTTGGGAGTTGCGCCCAATGAAGAAGAAGATATGCATGCCAGCGAAGATATTGAAAGATTCAACATGTCGGCCACGCTTCAAAGTTATCTTTACTTTTTTATTCTGTCTTTTGTAATAATTATTTAGATGCTTTTACTATTTACTTTTTGTAAAGAACTTTTATTGTTTACTTTATTTAAAGTTGTTTGTCAGTTTGTAATGATTAGGAATCTTTTGCTTTTACTTTTGTAAATGGGCTATGTCGGCAATTATATTGCCTCCCACCTCTTATCTTTTAATTTTCTTGTTTTAATTTTAGTTTCAAGTCCGAAGTCTATAAAAGGCTTCAAGTCTGTAAGTTTTAATTCATATCGAAGTCTTCCGCTCTCTGCTAAGTACTCTAAAGCCAGACGAACCTTTCTAGCAAATTTTAGGTTGTAAATATCCTCCACTTTCTTTGGTATCAGAGCCTAAGTTTTTATTCAAAACCCTTGTTATCTCTTCTCATAAATTAAAAATTCAGAAGAGATTTATCTTCCATACTTTCCAAATTTTTATTCAATCTATCTATCTCATTTCCTATCTGTATACTCTGCACTGAGAAACCCTTTGCAGCGTCATTGTATTGGGCAATAGGGCAGGAGACCCGCAGTAAGACCTGGCATTATACAGTGGCCATAGAATATCAGTTGAGTACCAGCGTAGTAATTGAAAGATATATTGAGTTCGAAGGAAGAAAATCTGGAAGCTATATCTCATGTCAAAATTTTTAGAGAAGCTGAAGAAGATAAAGGGAAAAGAGAAGGCTTAGCCTTCTGGAAAGGATTTCAAAGAAGGTTCTAACTTAGAGCTTTCAAATCTTAATCAAAATGAGATTCAAATCGCCAAGATTGAAGAGCAACTTCAAAATTGGTCAATTCCAAAAATCGATTCAAACAAAGTCTACAAAAATTCAAATACCATGTTCTTTCAGAAAAGTTGTATCAAGCTTTCAGAACAGGTTATTCCAATTGATAACGATGAAGAGACCCTCAATCTCTTCTCAAAACAAATGATTCTTCTCGATAGGGAAGAATTCAAGTTTATTCATATTGGATTTATCCAAATTGCTATCAAACCACTATTCAGACTAGGTCTGAATATTCCTGTCCTCGTCTCCCTTCGAGACAAGAGACACAGAACATATTCAAATTCTCTTTTAGGAATGGTTGAGTCTAACCTTAAAAATGGACCAATCTTCTTTAATTGTTTTCCAAACTTAACTCTTTCATTAGCAGATCCTAATATTTTATCTACTTTAATGTTAGATGTTAATACAAAAAACTTGAATATTCAAGCTGAGACTCACTCTGCTGTAGTCATATTCTGCATTTGTTACAAACTGATGCATACGAACATGTCTCCAGGAGCTCTCAGAAAGTCAGTCACTGGATCTACCATGCTAATTGAAGCAAACATTGGTAGAGCAATAATCAATGTCCCTAAGTCCTTAACTTGGGACCAGATCACCAGGAACTCTTCCTAGAAACTCAAATTATTGAACATAACGATGGCAGCGTCGAGGTTAAGTTCAGTAATCCTCCAGAAAACTTTCCCAAAAAGAATGATTTTCTAAGTTCAAGACCCAGCACTTCAAGTATCTCAAAGCCACCAAATGTAATTGACAGAAACAGCTCTTTCAGAGTCCAATCAGGCGATTATGATCAAGTTATGGCTTCTATTCATTATGATAACCGTACTGGCTCCCCAACAGAAACCGATATGGAAACTCAATCGGTTGTTGACAGTCAGATCAACGTTATCATGAGTGAAGACTATTCAATCAATAAGGAATTCCTTAAGAGGGACTTTTTCTCCAAAGAAAATACCACCATCAGAAATATGTTCTTCAAGAACTACTCTGAGGAAGAAAGAGCTGACCTACGCTCTCAGTGGTATTCTCAAATGGAAATCCTCAAGAGAGACATTCCATTCTTTATTTGGATGGATTCACAGTCTCATATCAACGTCCTCAGCCAATAAAAATGAAAAACCACTAAAAGAGGACTCATCTATTCAACACATCCTCCCCTCGAGGAAATTGAAATTGAATCAAAATATGGTGACAAGGTTATTGCCTCACCTTTCAAGAGCGCTAATGGCGATGATAAGAGTCTACCGTCCCTGAAAGATATAAGGAATATTCAACATCAAAACAACTATTCAAATAAAATTCTTTCGACCATTGCTACTCAAGTTGAAAGGTTTGAAGAAAATACTTCGTGGGATAAATATTCCTCTTATGCAACACAGACAAATGATGCTTCAATATCCCGACACCCAATCGTGAATAAATCAAATCCTCTTTTCAAACCTATTATATTGAGCAGCGAAGTCACCCTCACAACAAAGGCGGACAACGAAGCTCTAGAGAAATTCCAAAAGATACTCGGAGATTTAACGATCTCAAAATAGCCAAATATCAATGTTCTTAATGAACACAAAGTTCTCAAATTCGAAGAAGATTTTGACAGCCCCGATTACTCCCGTGTGGAACTAAATCAAATAAATGCTTACGTCAAAAGTACTTCTGGAGTAACCAAATTCGCTAATCATGGGATTAGAAGAAGCTGGTATCCCCCAACCTTCTTTTTTGGATATTCAATATGAAGAAAAACCTAACGTTACTCAAAGAAGTTTCGATGGTCGTCAAATCTATGAATGTAACATAGATGGCTTGTCTGACTACCTCATTATGAATGTTGTTCAAGAAATGCTCATGGCTGCAAGCGCCTACAAACTCAAAAAACACAAGGATTGCGAAATCGCCCAATTCCTTATTTTTGGGTTTACCTGAATCCTAAAGGATTGGTAGGATAAACATATGGAAGAATTTGACAAACACCGCGTCCTTATTCATACCACAAGAGTTATTCAAACAAAGAAGGTAAAAAAGGAAGACACCAGTGAAGAGGAAGAAGAAGAGGTAGAGACAATCACCGAAGATGTAGTCAATACTCATCTCTATACTATTATAAAATCCTTCATTGGAGATCCTTCCATATACCAGGACAGATCTGGAGAGATCCTCCTGGCCATGAAATGTCCAACACTTGGAGATTTCAGATGGTACAAAGACATATATTTGACCAAGGTAATGATCCGAACCGACAGTAACCTTCCAGTTTGGAAACATAAATTCATTGAAGGTCTTCCAAAATACATTTCTCAAAGAGTCATGAAAAGACTCGATCAAGAACAAAATAATCATATCAATTGGGGCACTACAACGTATGGAGACATTTTCTCCTATATAATTTAAGAAGGACTTCACCTCTGTAACGAGTTTAAAGTTCAAGAAAAAATTAAGGACAAAGGTTCGAGAAAAGATGAGCTCGGCATATTTTGCAAACAATATGGTTACGAAATGGCACAACCCCCTTTGACTTCAAAAACATTCTTTTTGCAGGAACCTACATTTAAAATCCAATTACAAAAGACGGTTTCACGAGAAACCTCACTATTATTCAAAATATCGGCGATCTACATATCGTCCAAAACCTGCAATGCTTTGAGAAAAGATAGAAACATCATCTATGTAAACTATTGAAAATTCATGATAGGGGTTGAAAATATCATTCATAATCTTTTGAAATTCAGACGGGGCATTTTTTAAACCGAATGGCATGACATTCCACTCGTATTGCCCAAAAGGAACATTAAAAGCCATTTTGTAACGGTCTTTTTCCGTTATTTGAATTTGCCAAAATCCAGATTTTAAATCAAACATGGAAAAAACCTTGGCATTTGTAATACGTTTGATTAAATCATTTTTGTTCGGGATAGGATAACGGATCCACTCCAGAACTATGTTTAGGGGTTTGTAGTTAATTACCTGATGGGGAATGCCTTGTTCCTTTTCTTCCTGATTGTTGACGTAGAAGGCTGCACAAGACCAAGGACTCTTGGATGGCCGGATTAGCCTTTTCAGCAACAAACCATCAATTTCTTCTTTGCAGAAAGCAAGAAGATTAGAATTCATTTGAATAGGATTGAATGAACCAAGAATGTTTGAAGCTTTGGTAAAACAGGAAGGGATACCAAGCTTGAACGTAATCGAAATACGAAAACGTTTGGGGAATGAAATCTTTTAAAAATGATCTTTCGGTGTGGATCGCAAGATTCCAACATGTCGGATTGAAAACTTTGAAGATTTAAAGTTTTGAATAAGCAATCATTTTGGGATTGTTCTTATCAGGGATATGAGTTATTTCTACAGATTTTGTATCAACAAGGATGAACTCAAAGTTTTCTGGAGGATTACTGAACTTAACCTCGACGCTGCCGTAGTTATGTTCAATAATTTGAGTAGGGGTCTGTTCCTTTTTAGCGGGGGACAGACTCAGTCAAGTTTTCAGGAAGAGTTCCTAGTGATCTGGTCCCAAGTTAAGGACTTAGGGACATTAATTATTGCTAGATCCTTGTAAAGTGAACAAAATGCAGACAAATCAAGTGAACTGATACTTATTACCTACAATCACTTCAACAAATTGGATTGAAGTAAATTCAACTACTGGAAAGAATGAAATTCTAGAATATGAAAAAGTACAAAAATCTACTATTTACAAAATATTTAAAAAAAAAGTATTAAAATTAAAATGGTTGAGATAAAGTTGCATATTTATATCAATTTCCCTATTTATTATGCTTTATTTTATTTATATAATGTTTCAAAAAAAAAATCAAATCATCTTGAGGACATACAATAAAGAACTTGGTTATGTTGATTCTAAAAATATGTAGAGTAGCAATAATATTTACCAAGAGCTTCTTTTTTTTTTTTTTTTTTACAAAATATATAGAAACAAGAAATATGAATCGAAGTATATATATAAATATGTGACTGTGTGTTTGCAGTTGCAGAATCCAAGTATCAAATTCCATTATCAAAGTGGCGAGTGATATTGGGAACAGTTTAAAGGATGTACCAATATAGGCTCATTGCTGGTCCGGAGACGATGATTTAGGTAGAGAACTTTTCAAATATTTTATAATGAATATATAAAATGTTTATCATTAGGTTATACATAATGAAGATGGCTAATTTTTGTGATTGATTTTTACAGGTGTGCACGTGATAAATCCGGGGGGTGAATACAATTGGGGATTCAAGATGAATATTTGGCAAAGAAAAAAGTATGAGTGCACCATTAAGAGTAAATTGGGAGAGAATACATTTGAGGTTTTCTAGCCAGAAAGAGGGAAATGGCTTACCTCTAAATGCAGTGATCATACCTGTTTTTGGAACGCTAATGAGAAGGGTTTCTCTTTGGTTACTGCTGATAAAACTGAATATTTCGTCCATGCATGGAAACCTTGCCCACCTCCCTAGAGACTCTATGATATAGATCAGAACGTGACCTAAGATTTACTTGTGGATGGTTACAAAATCATGAAGAATGGTTACAAAATCATGAAGAATGGATCAGAACGTTAAAAAAAAAAAAGAAAAAAAAAGTTTGTGGTAGATCTTAAATTATTCTTGCCCAATTTGAAATTACTGTATTAAGTATTTTTTGTTTCCAGTTGTAACATCACGCTAACGACCGAATTTGAGAAATTCTTCTTCTGTTAAAATTTAGATCTATGTGTTATCTTTAATTCTCAAGAAGACCACTTATTCAAATTAGTATCATAAAATGTTCGTTTATTGGTTTCTTTTTAAGTGTGCAATTTACCCAAAAAAAAAATATTTATCTTTCTTTCTATTTCTTTTTGTTCTACTTGTTCTTGATTTTGTTATTTCATAATTTTTTTTCTTGTCTTGGCTGATTTATAAGGCTCACTATTACAAGATTTGCTTTATCCATATTAGCCAACCTTTATCATAATTTAGCAACTTTCCCAAATAGCCTACCTTTGTGTGTGATAATCACGATCTTTTCGAGAGTTAAACCACGTAAGGGAGTGCTTGTGAGGTCTATTATGTGTTTATTTTTAAGAGCAATGCCTCAAAAGGATTTTGCTAGGCTTCACCGAAGTATGGAGCATACAATTATTCAAATTCAAAAGTTGGATAAAAGAATGAAATTTGTGGAGAAACAACCAGCCTATGTATC
>JBBMKA010005519.1:0-11404 GCA_037833695.1 Sechiopsis laciniata | reverse complement strand
CATTTTACACATTTTATTGCTTTCTTCATTTTCTTCTTCTTCGGACTTACATTTTACTGCTTTTTACTTTTTGTTTTTCTTTTATTGTTTCTTTCTTTCTTTCAATTACTTGTGGGAAAAGATTTTGCTAATCCGTGAATAGAACAGTTTCCATATATTTGAATCTTTCTCTAATGTTTCTTTTTCTTTTTTTTCCAAATATTAAAGAATATTAAAGAACAATAAATCAATTCAAAATTGTTTATGGCCAACAATTTATGATGGTAATTATGTTTTTCTTTTTCCTGAATAAATTATTGTGATTCTGGGTATGTATATTGTCAGCTTTGAATAATTAGTTTTGGAGATTTTTTTTTTTGACCCATTCAAACTTTTAGTTAAGTGACTTTGGTCAATCTCGGGAGAGAAAAATTGCATAATACTAATATATTGTGTTACTTAGTTTAAGCAAGTAAAATTTAACCAATAAAAAATTGTCACGGAAAACTTTTGCTATCATTATCAAATTTATCTTATTAATTAATCTTACACATATTTACATATATAATATGTTTTTTAGTTTGAATCAAATTGAACCAGTAAAAAATTGTCATTGAAAACTACCAGAAAAAATTATCAAATTATTGTCAAATATTGCATCGTCATCTAAATGATTTGGGTTGAATAATCCAGATTATTTGAATTATTAGTTTTTTTGTACACTCATGGTTGTTGGTTGACATGTATGTATGTTAGAGATTCATATTCAAATTACCCATTAAATTAAAAATAATTCGTTATCATTTTTCTTTAAAAACATTTGTTTTTTTACATTTTCGGCTGTTCATGGTTCATATATTATGAACTTTATTTTATAAAATAATTTGTGATCATTTTTCACAAAAAAAAAAAAAAAAAAAAAAAAAAAAAAAAGACATATTTGTTTCTATTTTGAAATTACCCTCAGATTGGCCCTTGTTTTGTCATTTTCTTCCTTCCTCAATGTTTTGATAGGGGAATTGCAACTCTGTCATCAATCAAAGATTTTACTTTTTGTTTCCAACCAAAAAACTTCATTAATGGAGGTCATCTCTACCATTGTAATTACAGGGCATTAATAATAATAGTAATAATAATAGTAATAATAATAATAATAATAATAATAATAGTTTTAAAAAAAAAAACTTTATCCATAAGTCTATAGACGATTTCAAATTGTCGGTTTATCCATTAATGGAGGTATCTCTACCATTGTAATTACAGGGCATTAAAAGTGGAAGACACCATCTTCTTTGTTATATTATAATGTTGTATTAATGATGGATAATTTTTCATGTAGTGTTTACTCTAGCTTGAAATTTAATAAAGTAACAGAAGATTACCATGGTTGCTGTTATTTTGAAGCAATCTGAAGTAGAGGATTCTTTACATTTTTTGGGGAATCAGATTATTGCAAGACCCTGCACAAACCAACACTCTGTAATCTCAAATCAACTAATGTAAAAGAAAAGAAAAAGAAGAGAAAATGTTACACCAGCTACCAAACAAACCAATAGCTGATTCACAGTTCTAGCCAATCAAATTAGATAAATAGCTTAGACGTATGAAATAATTTTCTTCAAAAAAATCACAATTAGCCTAACTTCTCCATGAATGTTTCAGTCAAGGTAGTGCCACTAACAATCTTTGTGGTACAGTCGGGAAAGGGAGATTTAAACTCAATACCTCTTTGTTATGGAAATACATTGATGTCGTAAAAAACAATTCAATGAGAATTTCAAAGGAAAAAAGCCCTAAATATAAGCATATATGTCCAGCTGAATAAATTTAGCGTGAAAGCCATTAGAATTCAACGAGGCCAAGCTACGACAGGTATTAAGGTGCTCGTTGGAGACTCCTTTGGTAAGTGGTCTAACCAGGGCATCTCCAAGGGGTGGCACAAGTGGTTGCAGATTTGGATTTTGAAGGGGTGTTCCTCAAGTGGCGCAAGTGGTTGAAGACTTGGGCTTTGAAGGTGTGTTCCCCCTCAAGGTCCCTTTTACATTAATTTGTAGACACCTCCCGTGTCTCCATTCCTTCGATCTCTCCCGATGCCTGGCCTAAGGATGGACGTGGCTACCTTTATTTCAAAAAAAAAAGTGGTCTAACCAGGGCGTTTTTTTTTTTTGTATGCCCTTTTATATGGTCCTTTCATTCGTTTCTCAATGAAATTTTGATTCATTAAAAATAGTGACCAAGTGAACCAGTCAGCCCATGAAGGATAAGCAAAATTTAATAGACAAGATAATTTCATACCTGACTACTGAGAAAACTGTGCGCCTTCCACTCTATGAAAAGTTGAGACGTTTAATTGTCAAAGCCAAACTGCTGCTCTAATTGGTGAAATCAATTGAATAATTGTAATAAAACCAATTCAAAATATTTTTTTAGGTGAAATGTTTGAACCTCTGACTTAATGAGATGAGATGACACAAATCCAGGTAGAATTTAAGGCAACCGAAGAAATCATTGTTAAAAAGAACAAAAACAAAATGAACCAAGTGGAGATGAGGTTTAAATTTTCATATTTTGAATGTGGATTTCTCCAAATCTCCAGTTTTGAACTTGAGGTGCTTGCCTATGACTTATCTGATGTAGCACCAGTCTGCAATGAAAAATATAAGGTGTCTTAAATGGTGAGTGAGGGCCATTAAAAAAATAACCATATACATGAAAATAAAATTATCAGTCCAATCTAACTCCAAACAGATTTAGATTGAATCAGTTTCATAACTTGGAAGACCAGACAGGCAAAATTGGTTGACAAATTTATAAAACTAATTCAGACCAACCCAATATATAGTAGCTATGAAATTAAAAATCAACTCAAGAACAGTTTGAATCTACCCGAACTCCGCTTTTAAATTACAAGTTTAATCCTGAAACTTTAATGTGTGTGTCTATTTGGTCCTAAACTTTAAAAACAATGTTTAATAGACCCTTGAATTGTCAATTTTGTCTCTGTAGGTGTGGAGTTTAAAAATGTATAATAGATCCTCAAACTTTGAACTTTGTACCTAATATAAGTCTTTGACATATTCAAAAAAATTTAAATTTATTTGTATAAGTCTTTAAATCTATCATATACAAATTTATTTGTATGATTAATGAAACCCTAAATTTTCATTTTTGTAACCAATATATTCGTGAATTTTTAAAATACTGAATAGATTCGGGATGTATTCAAATTTTAAGGCTTTAAAAAAGACAAGGCCTATTAGACACAAAATTAAAAATTCAACACCCTAGTTACTTTTTAAAGTCCATGAGCTAAATAATAAATAATATTATTCTCTAGAATAGAATCCATCTAAGTTGGGTGATCACTTGGGAAGTCCTCGTGTTGCACCATTTTAAAATTTATTTTGTACTAAAAAAATAATAATACAGAATCCATCTGCATGAGATACTATGCAAGGAGAAAAAAAGACCAATTCTCAAAGAGATAAAATATTATTCTTTAGAACCTAGAAATCCTTCCTTACCATGGCCTCATGGTCCCCCATGATCTCTTCTATCAACTCTTCTACAGGTTTATTAGCAGCGTTGGGAACAAGAGCAGCAAATACAGCTGGTTCAAGTCCTACATTGCAGTACATTATATAAGAAAAACACCTCTAACTAATACATGAAATGACTCTTCAAGTACTGAGAGGGCAAGCGGAAGAGATTTCATCGAGTCCTACAGTTTCAGTGTAGCGATCGTAACTATTTCATTGATGGGTTATTAAATGATATTAGCCTCATTCTGTTTGCAGAATGGCAATATAGAGAGAGTAAAGAAAACTGCAAATATGCATTCGAATCTTGGAAGATTCTAAGATTGAAATGAAAATGAGGAGGGAGTTCTTTCGATACCTGTATTTGGAAAAGCATCTATGAACATCATCATTTCCTCTCCGCTAAGACCGGATAAGAAGCAGATTCGTGGCAATGATCTGACTATCTGCAGAAATAATATACATAGATTGAGTGCCATGACAATAAGTTTTAGTTTATAGATAAATGTTGTAGCATTACATTCACAAAGAACACATTATACGACAATCATTTTTAGATCAGCTAAACTCATGGATCTGATTTCCAATATTGGCAACGCTTCTTCTAACTTTTATCAAAATTTTCATTTTGAGTAATACACATCAAAAGTTGGCCACAATTCAGGCACAAAAGGAGAACCTGCACATAAATTATGTGTAAAACATGAAAGAGGCATATTGGACTTTTGGAGATCTCAAATCTTTCCCACATGTATAATTGATTGGCATCATTGCTTTCCTCTTCTTTTTACATTTTTCCTTTTTCACTTTTTGGGGTTAAGTCATACCATCACTTCAGTGACATGAATCACATGATCATCACTTGTCAGCATGTCAAGCTGTGTTATATGCATATCTATTAGTCCTTTATAAATTACAATATAACATTGAGATTGTTGCTGAGATCGCACTCAAACAAAAGAGAACAACAATGCTGAAAAAACATGATTCAATATAACTAAAAGGTACAGAAGGAAATTTTCCGAATGCAGACTCGAGTTTGCAAGGGTGTCAAGAAATATGTTTTCCTAAATCAAAAGTTGCCTTTTTATGAGAACATAAGTCGGGAAGCGCATGATAAACTAAACATGTAAAAAAATTTAGGGAAATTCAGAACATGACCTTGACATTTGCCAAAACTGGTTCGTTCGTATGCACTGCTTCCCACAGGGATCGAGTAATCATATCTTCAGTACAAAGAATAATCTACAACAGCAAAAACTGTTCGGCAGATTATTGATGTGGGTAATTTAGTAACATGAGTTGGTAGAGATAATTAAATATTTGTGCAATATGTAAGACATCGTCCATGGCATGGGAGAACCTTATAATTTTCCACAATTACTTTTTGAACAATACTTACCTAAGGGTGGGTAAGTATTTTGTAAATACTTACGTACCCTTAAAACCACATGTTTTTACTCTTTTACATTTCTCTCTCCACTTTAACATTTATCTTTCCATCAATCAAAGCCTTTTTTTTTTAAGTAAAAACATGTGGTTCTAAGGTGCCAAAATACTTACCCACCCTTAGGTAAGTATTACTCTTACTTTTTTAATACATTGAACAGAGATGCTCATATTTCATTCTCCAATTCTTAACAACATAGCCTATTATCTTACCTAAAAGAATATGAATGCGAGTGGAAATGAACTACCTGCATGAATTCACCATCCAAATCTTTCAAAAGCTCTTGAATCTGTAATCAAATGAAAGCAAAAAAAATTGACTTAGGAACAATTTTTGAGATTAGTATTCCAAAGCTGAGAAGAATTGAGGAGATCACTAGGAGTTTTGAGGTGCCCACTTGGCTGTTTTAGTGTCACAGTGACGAAATACAAGAATTTCGAATGAAAATTCCCAGTGTTTATTCATTAGTAAATAATGTTAAGCCTCGGACAAGAAAAGAAAACCAGTATTTATAAATATTAAGCCTCTTAAGTTAGCTAAACGACACAAACTAAAATGTTAGCAGAATTGTCTCGTTAACTAATTTGCTATCCTTGAAAAAGTAAAAAATTTATACTTCATTTCCCGAGTTTTTTTCCATTTTTTCTCAATGAAAGTTGGCTTTGCCAAAAATAAATTGCAAGAGTTAAACTGCAGAAAGGGAAAGCAACTCAAAACTTACCTTTGCTGTCTCCTCCAATTCAAAGCCCAGCAACAGCAATGCCTGTAATATGAACGGTCAGAATTTTAACATGCTTTCCCTTGTTAAAACCTCTTTTAAAAAAAATTTAAAATTAAAAAAAATAATAAAGAGGAAAGATTTAAGCCTCCTTCAATAATCATTTGGTTTTTGTAAATTATGCTTGCTGTTGCTTAGATTTTGAGGATGTTTGTAAAAACTAAATTAAAAAAAACCTCACAAATGGAAGTAGTGTTTACAAGTTTAATTTTTCAAATACTATCAATTATGGCCTTAAAAACATAACTACTCTAAGATAATCATAAAAGTACAAATATCCAATAAGACAAACAAAGTCCACAATGAAATTTGTGAAGAAGGTGCTGGTGCGACATATATAAATAGTACAAAATCAATATTTAACCAAACAAGTGCCAAACCAATTCGTATTCTTAAACAACAAACAAACATTAATAATCGAAGAAATTCAGTGAATAGGAGCAACAAAAAAACATATCATATCCCCTTCTAAGAAACACTTGAACAAGAAAACCTTCAACAATGGTGCTTAAACTAACCAGAACTTACAGGAGGACCATATGTAGGATCATCAGCATTCAACGGAACAAACTTCGAATCCTCGATTAACTCACTAGGAGCTCCTGTATAAGTGAAATTAACTGTACGATATCAAAAAATCATGAACCACGGGGAAGTATATAACGTGCGATTGATTCGGGATTAAGTCACCACCCTAGCATTTATGGAGAAACAATGGGGTATTGCTGGTTGAATTTATGAAGGATTTAAAATGAGTATTTACTAAGTACTCCTCAAAAAACCACATCCAAACATCTCTTCATTTCTAATAACTTAAAATAACACTTCTTATTTTTAATTATTTATTTTTATCCACTCATTTCTCATTTCTAATCATTATTTTTAAACTCTACAAAATAACTATTCATTTTAAATCCGCATCCATGTCTCTAACTCCTCTTAAAAAAAATCACATTCAAACTAGTTTTCGACTACAACTTTCAATTTCTAACTGCTCGAACTAACTTCTCATCCAAACTACTTCCAGCTTTGTTGAGATTCTCGACAATTTCTAATCAGAAAAGACGCAAATGCAGGTTATAAATCACAAAATGCACTTCAATCGGCAAGGAATTCGAAGATCTAACCATTAACATTTCCTATAAACACAATTTCAGTACCCCGATGAGCAAAATACTTCGAAATCGCAAGAACTAATCAAGACGACAATCTAAAACAGAAATCCGCTGAGAATAAGGTCTAGTATCTACAATAACTCGAGAATACTACTTTTGCAAGAATTAACGAGTTCGTATTAGAGAATCGACGATCTATCGGTGAGTATACCTTCAGAAGATGCTCTCGGAGTTCGTTTGAGCTTCAACTTGAGCAGATTACCGGTAGAAGAAACGGATGCTGCTGGAACTTTGAACGGCGCGCCATTAACGAAATGGAAGGATGTGCTTGGGAGCGCTCGAGAGTTGAGAAATCGATAGGGAGAGAAGGTTAGAGACGAAGCCATTGGAGCTCTCTGGTTTCTCTGTCTTATCTCCAACGTCGTTGGCTGTGAGTCTGTGCTATTTTTTCTGTTTTCTTTTTTTTTTTTTTTTTTTGTTCCATTGTCATCAAGATAATGGACCGTTAATTTCAGATCAACCTGGTTAATTAAGGGAAAATTTATTGACTACTGAAGTATATAAAATATTTACGAATATGATTATTTTTATTATTATTTTATTTTAATATAAGTTGGGAGAGAGAACTTCAAACTCTGAATATTACTGCTCTCAAATAAATAAGAGTCAGATATCAATTTTTAGGATCGAGCATGTTAAAGTGTATTATAACTAAAGAATAAAACTATCGAGATATGATTAATTTTATTAATATTAATAAATGTTACCATATGCTTTTTGATAATATTGATATTTATAAAGATTCATGATACTAGTGTTAGTACTTATAATATAATATTAAAATATATTAATAATTATAAATGTAAATACCATAAAATTTGTTTAAATTTATAATTATTTTGTGGGAAGAGTTTATTCTATAGAATTTTCCTAATTAAATTTATCTTGGGTTACTATGTGTCATCACGCAATTGACTAAATTTCAGCATTATAGTTTGTTATAAGTTTAAGAAAAAGTTTAGGCCATCCAAGCATAAATTTTTATGTTCACTGTGATTCAATCAGGATCATTTTTTTTTTCTTATTTTTCTAAATTTTTTTATTTCAAATAAAATAAAGTATATCTTAAGTTGGACCACATATGTGAGTGAAAAATTAAGTCATTGCCTAAATTTTTCTTACAGTTAAATGTCTAGTTTAAATATACATTTGAAATTTCTCCTAGTTGGACTACATTTTTGGATTTGTTTGTGATGCTTTGGTTATTTGGATGGATCATCTCTTAAATTATTTGAAAGTTGTAAGCATCTATGTAGTATTTGTTATCCACCCCCTAATTGTATTAATTATAAACTTTATAAATTGGTTCCTACTTTATCTTTAATTTTATTAAAATTATTAAATTAATTTCGATTAATATTACTTTCACATTTTTGAGATACCAATTTTAAACTTGTTGAATGTCTGCAAACTAAAAGAATCAAATTAAAACAAAAGTCAGAAGTACCTAAATCAAAATGCTGTTTTAACTTTGCTTATGTTTACTATTTTTAGCATAGTTTATATGCGCACTAACAATAATGCTAAATTAAATATAATAAATAAATAAACTCATCTTCATTTTTATCACTAGTTTAAACAAATTCAAAAATATGTTTTATTATTAACCTTATATTTTAAAAATTAAAGTAAATTTGAAAACTTGCGGAGGTGTTTGTTTGTTGAATTTATGAATGATTTAACTACACAAAACTTCTCATTTATAATCACTCTTTTTTTTTAGTACAACAATTAGAGTAAGAGAACCACTCATTTTTTTAAATACTCATTTTAAATCTTCATTCAAATAAATTTTTGTCTTTTACTTCTCTACCAAAAAAAAATCATGTAGAATCGAGTTTTTGCCTACAACTTTCAATTTTTAACTATTCAAATTAATTTTTGATTCAAAATCTCATCCAAACATGTGGGTCTACTTTGTGATGTTTTCAATAGTTTTAATGTCATTAGAAAAGGATAAAACAAGCCATTTATTTCATTAACAACTTTTAAATACGTGGTAACGGTGTTGTGAACTTAGTGGGACAATGGAACAAAATCTAAAAACTTGGCTTAAGATTTTAACAAGTTTGATAGTATTTGTTTAAAAAGATAAACGTGTATGATACAGTTCAATTTTATCATTATTTCATTATCAATAATTAAATATATTTATTTATGGTTATTTCAAGTTATTAAATTAATAAGGTCTAAAATATTGTAACAAACAATTTATCTCGTAAAACAATAATTAAATATGTTGTAAAGGTTGTGGACTTCGGAGACAAGGGAACAAAATCTAATAGAGGACTTCCAATTCTACACGAGTGAATTAGATATTAAATAATTCTCAAAAAAAAAAAAGAAAAAAGAATTAGATATTAAATAATTAAAGTCGACAATATTGACTAAGATTACTCTATTTAATTATATTTACAAATCGGCACACTGGAATCTTAGTTTATGATTATTTTCAAAGTTGCTTATCCCATGAAATTAAAGTTCTTTTTATTAATTTATTTTGATGAACGAAGATAAGAACCGATGTTTTATTATCGTAACAAAACAAATTAATAAATAAACAAAAGTTTGTGACGTAAAACCCAACATTTGTTAGTTGTGGCCTTGGCCACCTTACAAACCAATTAATTAAAATCAAATTGTTGGCAAGTATCCGTCCATAATCGATGAATTATGTTGATGTTGAAATTGGTCATTCACAAATCAGTTGTGAATAGATACATTAGGGAATGTGGTGAGCCACCCGACTCTCAAATATTAATTTTTATGATCGAATGTGATCGTTGTATTGAATTAAATTACAAATAAATAATGAAATCAACAAGTTATTAGTCGTTTTAGTTATTATTGAACCAATTTTCATAGAAGATTAACACACCACCAATCTTTATGTGTAACAAAACATTAACTCAATTATTATTTTTTTATTAGTTGTTATTGAACTTAAAATAACTTAATTAACCAACTCAATGAATGGTTAAATTTCCATTTAATAATTATTTAGTTTTAAATATTAATCTTATGTGTTTTTTTTTTTTTTTGCAATTTTTTGTTTGTAATGTACTTTTCATAAAAAATATTTTTAAAATTCAAACCAATATATGAAAATTGAGATATGATTTGTAACTATTTTTTAAAAAAATGTTAACAATCGTTTTTTCTTAAATATAACTTAAACAAATAGCAAAACTTGCCCAAATGTACTTAAGTATATTTGAAATATTTATCACCATTTCGCACACACTTTTTTATTTTTTTTTTAAATTGATTTTGATTGATGGAGAGATAAATGTTAAAATATAGAATTTTATAGTCCAAAATAGTCGGTAAGTATTTTAAAATACTTATTTACCCTTAACTAAGTATTGCTCCGAAACAAATATGTGTTGGAGACAGTATTTTTGGACGTGATTGGTATGATTATGGAGCCGTTTGGCCCGCGGGGACGGCTCAACCCATCATTTGGGGAGTCAGTATGTGTGCACCCGCCTGGTATTCTCCAATTCAGTCTCGCCGGCTTCTTCAAACCCGCCCAGACTGAGTTATTCCATACTGCTTTTTTCGTTTTCTTTTTATAATTCTCTGTTTTTTATATATGCGTTATGTTTCTTTTTTGTTGAAAACTTATATATGCCTTAGTCTTTTTCATTTTATTATTTTTTTTCTTTCTTTAATCTACCTATTCGTTTTAATTTAAATTCTTTTAGTCTAAATAAAATATGAATATAGCTTACCTTTAGATTTTTTTTTTTACTTGCTCAAGACTTATTACTTTATAAATGAATTTTTTTTTTAATTAAGATATGATACTATTCTTTTAATTAATTAATATAATAGACAATGATTTGTTTTGTCATTTTACAATTAACTTGAGATTAGAATTCAAATTTCCACTTCCATTATTATAAATAAAATTAAAGTTAAAATATTAATTAGTATATGTAGTTTGAAATTTTTTCTCATAGTCGCTAAATTTTTAAATATATGATTTTAATCATTATATTTGGAGAAAAAAAAAACTTATATTACGTTTTTGTTATTTTTTTTCTTAATAAAAATACTTTTTTCCTCTATAATATTATCAAGTTGTTTAAGCTTGTTCTTATTTTAAATCGATTAAATTAATTTAGATAAATACTAACTCTAAATTTATCGCCAATTTAAAGTTTTGTTTTAAGTTGAAGGTTTAAAATTATACAATATTGAACTAAAATAAAATAAAATTCAATGTACAATAATAAAAAAAAGTATTTTAATACGAAATTAATAATTAGTTTTAAAATCAAACATTTCATAGGTAAAGTTTAAGAATTAAATTATGACGGAGAGGTTAAAGTATATTTTTGTCTGTAAACTTTAGAGGTTTAAGATTTTTTAATCTTCAAACTTGCCAATGTTATATTTTCCTTGTAAAAAAAATTACTCTATTAATTTTCTTCTTGAAATTTAGAAATATGTACACAATTAAGTTATTATATATATA
>JBBMKA010005518.1:0-11405 GCA_037833695.1 Sechiopsis laciniata | reverse complement strand
ATACCAATAAGAGTTATTCACTTTCTCCCTCACACCATTCTCTCTATCTCTTTGATCATTGCCTACTTTTATAACATCAAAATTGTTAGTTTTTAAATTGATAATTTTCCAAAAGAAAAAATCAATAGAGAATACTATCTTTATAAATTAAAAAACTAGAACAGATATTTGAAGATTCATCCACACGTATATATTTTCGTATTAATTTAAAGCGAGATCCAAGAGTTACACGGAACTGCATGCTATAACGAATTGGATGTTATAAAGATTTTAGAAAAAAAAAAATATTTTTGAATTCTTATACTTATAAAACTAGATTATCTCATTAAAATTTAATTAATATAAATGTTTTGTGATTGAACATCCTTTTGCCTCTTACGACCGGAGAGTGGAAATAGATTAATACCAAACCAGATAAGCAATGGTGCCACCGATCTATTCGGTAACATTTGAAGTTTTATATATTTATTTGTCATTATTATTTCTTTTTTGAACAGTTTTATTTGTCATTATTAAACAATTGTTAATTAATCTATTTTTGTTACTTAAATTAAATACACGTTTTTTTTAAAACTGAAAATACACGTTTTTTATACAAGGGAAAATATCAAGTTTTTCGTTAATTTTGGGATTAAAAAAAATGTTTGTATGTGACCACTTTTTACAGAAAATGTAACATTATATTCACATTTTTTTAGTACAAAGCTACACAATTGCTATAAAATAAAAATCAAGATAACAATTAAATTATGTAAGTAAATGAAAAAAAAAAAAAAAAATTATTAGCCAAAACAAGACATTTTTAATTAATAATAAAATTAAAAAGTATTGTCTAATTATAAGAAAAAAAAACTTAAATTTGATAGAAAATGTGGAATGATAAATTTTTATTTATAGTAATTGTAAGAGACAGAATTTATGAAGCTTCAAATTTGCTCTATTAAATGTAATAATGATAAATTTATAGGTCATGAAAATTAAGATAATAGAAATTAAAATTTTTTAGATTTTCTCTATTAAATGTAATAATGATAAGTTTAATGTTCCCAAAACTTTTATTTTATAGCAATTGTGTACCTTTGTACTAAAAGAAAGGTGAATATGATGTTACATTTTCTATAAGAAGAGGTCGTAGACAAACATTTTTTTTTCTAATAAAAAAAGTAATATAATATACTTTATTTAATTAATAAAAATATAGCATTGAACAAAATAGGGAAGATATTCAACCAAGAAATACTCTTTAATTTGGTTGAAAAACATGATTTTATCTTCTTAGCTAAATAAAATTATAATTATTTTTTAAAATAAGTTAATTGATAAAAATATATAAATCAAATTTACAAAGTTTTGAATTTTAAACATTTATCACTTTAATTTTATTCAACCATCCAAATTTATTATAATCAATATAATTATTTATTATTATATAGTAATTTTTTTATAATTATTTTACCAAAAAATTATAATTAAAACATAAACTTTAAATTTTCTAATAATAATAAAAGTGCCAGCCTAATGAATTGAATGGTTGGTTGGAGTAATAGAAAGTTGGTCGGGATTTTGGGAGGAGAACAACACTAGAATACTTGACAATGTCCCAAACAAAAAGAAAACACATAAGATTAAAAAAACTAAAAACAAACATTAAGGATTTAATAATATACGATTTAATAATATTAGCTAAATTAAATCGTGTAAATAAATTAAAGATTAAAAAAAAAGAAGTATGAGTCAGAAACTTTATATAACTCAATATAGTTTCTTGTATAGTGAGAAATTGAAATGTTGAACGGATGAATTTCGTGTTGGCCAGATTAATAGAATGGTCGGTCGAAATGATTCAAGTGATGGAACAATTACTTTAAAAATAATAAGTGATGGAACAATTACTTTAAAAATAGCATTTTAAAAACAATAATAAAAGAAGCGAAAAGTTCACCAATTGTTAAAATAAATAGTTTAATACAAAATGTATTTTTATATCCATTAGTACAAAAGGGAAAAAAACTTTATTTAATTTTATTTAAAATTCACCTCACACACGTTCATTACAAAAACATTTCAAAAAATAATAATAAATAAATAAAAATTGAGTAAAATCGTCTAGAATTGATTTTCTCCTTAAGCGTCACACTCTAAGGTAGTATAATATGATATTCAAATTGAGGCCAGAAAGTGTAACTAATTTTCTTGAGGGTATGGAGTGCCCAATATTTGCCTCACTCTCAAGCACTTAGCTTAGAGCTTGCCTTTAGAGTTGGTTATGGATTCATTCTGCTCTCTAGTAACTTATTATTTTTTGTTTGCGTTTGGATTTAATCTCTTATATGCCACTCTATCTTCATATACTCAATTTCTAATACAGGAAAGAGAACTTCAAACTTCAAACAGGAATTTCCTAGTTAACCAACCTAGTTCTAATGGAGACTATGAAAAGTAGGGTTTGAGCCTCCAAATTAACATTTAGTGGAAAAAAGGATCATAGATAACATTTTGTTTACACTACAAACTCAAGTAATTTGAATCCCATAGGTACATTAAAAAAAAAAAATTTAAAAAAAAAAAATTAGACTACAAACAAATTATTACTCAATAATGAATTTAAACAAATTATTACTTGAATAATAAATATTAACCGATATTCATCCTTATCTTCCCTAATTGGTATGATACTCTTTAATTATTCATTCTCATTCAAAATTTTCAACAAGTATATCGAAAGGGTCAATAACTTGATGATTTTTTTTTAATACATATCGGGGGAGGAAGGAGACAAATACAGATTCTCGAGATCGAATTTGTGACGCGAAATGGTCAATAGCTTGATAATTTCATTGTTTAGTGGTAATTGAGTTTAACACTATGGTCATAGGTTTAATCTCAAGAATCGGTAATTGGTGGTCATTTATTCTCCTAACCTTTTAACGTACTTTAATATGTCATTTTCAAACGACACAAATTATTTTTTAAAATTTATAAAATTATTGAGACTAAAATTTATAAAATTATTGATACATAACTCTAAATTAAATTACTAAATGTTAACTTTGTTCAAATCAATTTTATAATTTATCTTTAAAAGATCAAAGTATTCTATAGTCTAAAATATATTTAATTAAATACAACAACAAAAATATATATTCACAAGAAAAAAAATGGTAATTCCTAAAAAAAAAACAAAAACAAAAGGTACAAAAGTATAATTTGGAGGAGAATATTAAATTTTCTTTTTATGCACTCTTATGAGACTAATAGCATCAAATTATAACCAAAAAAAGAAGAAGAAAAAAAGGAGGCAGGAAGATTAACATTTCATTCCTGCCTAAAAAAAGTGGAATATTTATCATTCATTTATTTATTATTTAATTTTATTATTCACTATTATTATTTAATTTTATTCTTTATTCTTCTTCTTTTTTGAAAAATTCTTTATTCTTTTTCTTTTTTCCATTAAGGAATAATTATTAATATGGACACCGTGTGTTTGGTACGAAGAAGAAAAGAAAGCATCTTTCGCTACTCATATGTAGGGGCATTAAAGTAATTATAATAAATAACATATTATCGCAATTTGGTCAAAATATATAGTAATAATTTTATTTAAGTATCTTTTTAAATTCTTACTATTGTATTTTAAATGGTATTCTAAATAATATGCATAAAATGTAGATGTTTTAGTAGGGATGTCTAAAAACTAAGGATAGTGATGTGTGTGTATATATATATTCTTTTTATTATTATTATTATTAGTTTTTTTTTTTTTTATAGAATTTATGAGTTATGTTTATTACTTATCTTAGTAATATTTGATGAAATGAATTAATGATTAATGGTACATACTTATAATATCAAAATACTAAAAATTTATAGACAATCCAATATTATAAAAAAAACAAATATAATTATATTATGAAATTAGTTGAGGGTACACTAATTTATCAATTCCATATTTATATTGTAGTGATTTTAAAATATTCTTTAATTACTAAACCAACTGATTACTTTAGTTAATAAATATATTGTTGATATTACCTCAAAAAAAAAAAAAAAAAAAGTTCACATAAAAAAAGGTTAATAAAAAAATAGTCGAGAAAAAAAAAACAACGAAGAAAAAGTACAAAAATTTCTAATATGGATATATGACCATAAGTTCTTTAACCCAAGAATTTATGGTACAACTTTTTAAATGGAAAAAATTTAAAAATTACCTACGAGATTACGAAAACTCTTCTTGTAACAAGAAATCAATGATGGAAATAGACAATCTTAATTATAATCTTGAGATGTGATAACCCAAAGCAATGATCCAACGATCCATAATTTTTTAGGGAATTAGATTTTTGAAAAAGTTATGGAGCGTCCAACATCAAGTAAGATCTTTCCAATATAATTATGTCAAAATGTCAAAATGTCAAAATATATATATATTGACCATATGAATACCCAATCCACAAATACGTAGCTCATTTGTTGACCAACCGCTTAAAAGAACTCAAGGATAAGAGCTAGAGCCCCAACCGCTTAAAAGAACTCAAGGATAAGAGCTAGAGCCCCAAAACCTAGAGACACCTTCCAACTAATATTTTAAAATTCAAAGATATGTAGTAGTAGAGAAGAAGTGTTTGGGTCAGATTTTGACGAGAGGTTAATTTGAATAGTTAAAAATTGAGAGTTTTAGTAAAAAAATTCTTTTTGAATGTGGTTTTTTTTAGAATAATTAGAGTCAAAAGATTTTTTCGACGTAGATTTAAAATGAGTAGTTAAAAAAAGAATGATTAGAAATATGAGTTATTTGAATGATTGAAATGAATTATTAAAATTGAGTGGTTAAAAATGAGGAATTATTTTGAGTAGTTATAAATGAATTATTAAAGATGAGTGGTTAGAATGAAGAGTTATTTTTAGTAGTAAAAATGAAAAGCTATTTTGAGTAGTTACAAAAAATTGTTTGAATACAGTTTTTCAAAGAGAAATTAATAAATTCTCATTAAATAGGACAAACAAACACCCTATAAGTTTCTAGTGAGTTAGCTTGTCTTCATCAATTGTGATCTCTTAGCTAATTATAAATATCACAGTAAACATTCTTATGGAAATATAAATGAAGATCTTCGTAGCTTGCGAAGAATATTACATGCATTAAACTCTTTTGCAACTGTTGTCTTTTATCTACATTGTTTTCTACCTATGTTTAGATTTATCTAATTTTGTTCTTAAGAAATTTCAACTCCGATCATTTGAAAGCGCACAAATTATTTAGCTGCATATTAATAATGGTAATCTTTAATTATTTTTCAAGATCAAAGAGTTAAAATAGATTACCACCAATCAAGATAATCAACATGTTACCAATCCATTCATTTGTTTTATTGCCTTCCAACAACATTTATTCTTCTTTGCAACAAACAACCCAGTACAAAGATCAAATCGTTACATATATCATGCTCTTCTAACTTTTATTAATGTGACACTATAATCTCTGACTCTTGCATTGCATATATAGAGTAAGACTCAGCCCACTATTATTTATGTGGCATCATTGAGTGTCACAAAAAATTATTTTATAAATGAAAACATGAAAATGTATACAAATTTAGGTGTCACATAGTAAATTGTAGAACTCCAATGTGTAAAAGAGTTTTACTATGTATACAAATGGTTGATTGTGAGACCTCAAAATAATATAAAAGACTTGAACAAAATATTTTTCAACATCCAAATTCAATATTGTAAACATGAAAACTAGTCGAGTCAAGAGATTAGTGAATATGTCAATCATATATTCAACAACTTAAAAGGAATTAAGGACAATTTTGTAAATGTATGTATCTATTGCTGGAATTATTTTTAATTTATTTATTTATAGTATTAATTAATAATTCTTTTTCCATATTTAGTGGCCCATGAAATGCGTTAACTCTTCACTCTCTCTGTAACAACTACCCATCTTATTTAATCAGTTGAATTTATCTCTTAATGGTAGAGATAATTGGCTGAACCTACAGATAACAAAATACAGAGAGTTTTTACAAACATCTCTTCTATCTTTTCTTCTCCAAGTTTTGGTCTTTATGCCTACTCTTCCCTTCAGAAAAATCTACACCATTTGAGTTAGGAAGAGTGAGGGTGTAGAAGAATCAAGAACTCCGTGATGTCCGTTGCCCATGTTCGTGTTGTAGTTATAGATGTACATTGGGTTTTCATCTCGGTTACAAAAAATAATGTCGGGAGGTACGTTAATTTATTAATTACGTTTTCGCTGCAGGTGATTTTAATAATCACATTTAGTTTTTTTTGTTAGAAATTCCTAACGTTTGGTATCAGAGCAAGGTTTAAGCCTCTGTCTTGTTTTTGGAAGCCATTATTGGAGTTCTTGGCTTTTTGTGATTTTTTATTTTATGATTATTATTTAAAAATAACATCATGAGTTATATGGAAATTTGATTAGAAGAATTTCCATATAAATATGGTAAAATTTGGAATTGAGAATAAAAAGTTATGATCAAATGTGAATTTTTGTGTTCTCTGTGTTCTGCAAGTTTTTGTGTGTTTCGTAAAATGACAGAACGTTGAAGATGACCCATTAATAAAAATAATTAACTACATAAAGGAAATTACACATACAGATTAAGTGTTGATTTTCCATTTTTTATGTTTGATTACGATCATTTGATATCTTTTTGGGTTAAGTGATATTTTTGTGTAATTGTTATATCTTGGCAGAATAGTTCATTGACCATATTATATTTTTGGTCAAAGTAATGAATTTAATTTTTGGCCATAAGATTAATCGATTATATATGAATTGGCTGATTTTTGTAGACTCTAAAAATTGGCTTTTTTGTTTAGAGTAAAAAAAATAATAGTAAAATAAAAAAATAAAAATAATTGAGATTTTGTTTTTACAGTAAAATTTCATTTGAGCGGTGATGATTTGAAACTTCATAAAATAAATTCAGGCATCAATTTTGTTCTGGATTTCAGTTTATAAATTTGGGTAAATTTTTGCGATTTTGAAGTTGATAGTTTTACCTGTATTTGGCCATTTTGAGGAATGATTATTGTGCAATGAGTGTAAAATTCAATTGTGATTTGCAATTTGAAATTGCAAATTAAGATTTGAGTAGCCATGAGATTCAATTTAATTAAAATTATAGTTGATCTAGTAATCAATCTGTAATATTTAATGGATGTTTATTGGTAGGATTTGATTATTTGGCTTGATGGATTTTGGTTAATGTGCATATTAAAACATTAAATCCACATTTCTATATTTTTCATTTGCTGTAATCCATATCTTTTGACTTGTGATATCATAATTGTTATGAGATATGATTTTGGCCAAATTTATGGATTTTATTTTTATTGGGAATATTCATCCTGCAATATCTTTTGGTCTTGTTGGATTTGTTTTTGGTCATATACGTCTATTAAAAAAAAAAAAAAAAACTCCAATTTGTATATTTACCTTGCTCGTAAATTTGATCTGATTTTTATTTGTTTGTGATATAATGCATTAATGGATGTGCCAAATTTATTAATTTAATTTTTGGCTAATTTGGCTATCTGAATTTTGATTACTGTTTATTAAAAAAAATTTAAATCCATTTGTGTTCTGGCTTGGATTTGATTTTTTATTTGTTGAGTATTTTCTAGAAAATCTGGAATTTTTGGCAAAAATATTTTTGCTATAATTTTATGTTGCCAAGTTGTTATGTATTTGTTTGTTATATGCATAGTACTACTTTATTTTTAATTTATTAAAAAATGGTAGAATTGCATATAAATAAAATATGATTAATTGAAAATTGATCTCACACCCTTTTGTATGTTCACATGTTTGCTGAACCACTATGCTATATGATTAATTTATTGAACATATTGTTTAGTTTTATGTTCAATTTATGCGATGTGGTTCAAAATATGTATTTGATATGGGGTGCAATTACATATATATGTAGCTTGTTTAAATTCAATAAATTTAAAAATAAAGTTGTTGCAATTAGGAATTGATGTCATGACCTTTTGTACATACATATGTATATTGAACCATCATGTTAATTGAGATTTTTTATTAACTAAATTGGTTCTTTAATTAATTTATGTACGCTTGTTGTGATCAATTTAATACATTATGCTTATGAAATATTTGGGTATTAATTTTAATTAATTATGCATGATGGAATCAATTATTGATGGCTCAGTTTTATTTATATATTATCTATATTTTGGTTGCATGATTATTTTTCATAATTATTCGTGCAATATTAAGTTAGATAATATTATTTCTTTATAAATACATTAATATTGCTTAAAGCAATATTTGAACTTAAGTTTTATATCGTTTAAGTGATCCATATAATTTAGTTAAATTGAAAGAGTAGCCACAACATCTTTAATTAATTAATATTATAATAAAGTTTATTAGGATCACATTTGGATAATAAACATTAATTGTCATTAATCTATGTAATATGGTAAATCTTATCCCACATGAATTTTTATCAAGTTACATATGATTAATCTGGATAAAATATTAAATTATATTTTCTAATTTACTCATAGGGATTAGAAAAATGAACATAATTTAATAGTTTTATCATTAAGTATAAATGAATCTAATTGAATTTAAACTTTAGTCCACAGACAAGTTTTATGTCACTAGATTCATATTTTTCATTGTTCTATTTTAGTAGAATAATACTTCATTTAATTATGATAAAATATTAAATTATATTTTTCTCATTTACCCATAGGGATTAGAAAAATAAATATAATTTAATAGTTTTATCATTAGGTTTAAATGAATCTAATTGAATTTAAACTTTAGAAGTTTTATGTCACTAGATTCATATTATTTATGATTCGACATTGGTAGAGCGTACTTCATATTAATTACGATAAGATATTAAATTATATTTTCTAATTTATCCACAGGGATTAAAAAATGAACATAATTTAATAATCTTCTCATTATCTTTAAATGAATTTAATTGAATTAAAACTTTAGCCCACATGCAAGTTTTATGTCACTGGACTCATTTTTTATGATTCTACATTGGTAGAACATACTTCATATCAGTTTCAAAGTTAGTAACATGAGCATAATTAAGTAATTATAGTAATTCAGTCTAGGAGTTTCTATTAATATGATGTGATGTTCCCGAGCTCAAATTCCTAAGTTTGGAAGGGAATCATTGTTCTTCATCTGGGGTGGAGAATTAGGTTTGTGGAATCAAGAAATGTAAAATTTCTTGAGAATGACTTAATTAGTGAGAGCGATCGATCTTAAAATATTGATCTTGGAAAAGATCATTCAGATGCTCAGTGTGCCACTTCAAGTGATGGGCTGATCATTATGGTTAACAATACGTCTTAAGTTCAAATGCGTGTTGAAGAATCGGTCTTATAAAAACCACAATCTATCCAACAATGGTATTTGACATTCCATGATGTCATCTCTTCATTTTGTTTCGAAGAGAACGTTATGGATCAATTTATATACTAAAAGGTCAGTGGGAGACATTAAATTTAGACTTATGTAATGTCCTAAAATGAGCTTGAATGGGAACAGATGAAGAACATTCTATATGCTTTAATTAGCATTGTTTGTTGGGATGTTATTAAGATTTCATAGAAACCTAGGTTTTGACCACTAGAGAGCTATAAATAAAGTTATGAGATTCCTTTAAGGATCAAAATATTATATACTCATGTTTAGGCGAATTGACAATTTGGAAGTGATTGACTACTTTCATTATGGAGGTTGAGTTCGTATTATGTTTTGAAGCTATTTCACATGGTGTATGGTTGAAGAGTTTCCCTTTTGGACTTAGAGTTGTTGACTCTATTTGTAAGCCATTAAGAATGTACTGTGACAACTCATGTGTTGTTTTTTGAATGTGTTAAATATAAGAAAGTGGTTATTTAACACATTAACAGTGAGTTGATGATTGTTGATCCATTGTCTAAAGGTATGTTACTAAAGAATTTAAAGGATCATATAATTAGTATTTTATTGAAACTCTTATTCAGTTTATATTTTCTCATTCAATTATACACATACATATTTATTGTTGAAAAAATATTACTTCAGTATGGACCTATAATAAACATATGATTTATTCATTTAAGTATGTGGTTTGTGTTGAACACGATACATCGTGATATATGGAAGACAATACTCACATTAAGAGGATCTATCGCCATAATCCACGTATGTTGTTTTTCATTATGATATTGGTGGGGGGTTCATGGGCTAGGTGGGAGAATGTTGGAATTATTTTTAATTCATTTATTTTTCGTATTAATTAATAATTCTTTTTTCATATTTAGTGGCCCATGAAATGCGTTAACTCCCCACTCTCTCTGTAACAACCACCCATCTTATTTAATCAGTTAAATTTATCTCTTAATGGTAGAGATAATTGGCTGAACCAATTGATAACAAAATACAAAGAGTTTTTACAAACGTCTCTTTTGTCTTTTCTTCCCTAAGTTTTGGTCTCTATGCCTATTCTTCACTTCCGAAAAATCTACACCATTTGAGTTAGGAAGAGTGAGGGTGTAGAAAAACTAAGAACTCCGTGCCGATGTCCGTTGCCCATGTTTGTGTTGCAGTTACAGATGCACATTGGATTTTCATCTCGATTACCAAAAACAATGGCAGGAGGTACGCTAATTTATTGATTACGTTTCCGCTGTAGGTGATTTTAATAATCAAATTTAGTTTTTTGTATTAGAAATTTCTAACACTATTCTTATTGATGTTGAAGATTTTATTATCTACACTTTGAATGGACTTCTTCATGAATATAATATTTTTAGGTTCTTTAGAAAACCAAGTTAAAACTAATTAGTTCCAACTATAGGCACCGAAATAGAAATTTAACTAAAAAATAAATAACAGATAACAATTTAATTTCTAAAAAAAAACAGATATCAAAACTTATATCCTTAGCATAAACTACTATCACATCATCAAGAATGGTGTATTATTTAAACAATTAAATCACATGACTACAGCCTATAACAATTATTTTAAACTAAAATGGGCAAATTTACAAAAACATTAAACTCCAAGCATTAACTTTCCAATTGCGATGAAATATAATATCTTCATTGTTGCAACATACTTTGACTAGAATTAACTTTTTAAGATCATAATTAATCAAAGATATTAAAAGAAACAACAGATTAAAATATATATATATATATATATAAAATAAAAAAAAATCCAGTAGGGACAAGTATGGATTTTATTGTGCAATTAATTATTCAATAGGGGCCTGATTGCAAAGTTTGGAACCCACTGTACAGCAGTAGAGATGTCCACGGGGCGGGGCCGGGGGATGGGTTCCCCAGCACCCTCCCCAGGAAAATCCCCATTTTTTTTTTCTGGG
>JBBMKA010005517.1:0-11405 GCA_037833695.1 Sechiopsis laciniata | reverse complement strand
AAGGCAAAAATAACGAAAGCAATAAAAGGAGAAACAAAGGTTAGAAGAAGCCTGGTCGGAATCGTAAAGATAGCAATTCTGATTTGGCTCCTACGAAGTCTCTGCAACTCCGGCTAATTACAACTATACTAAAGCTAGACTACAACACAACTAGAAGTGCGGAAGAAACAACTAAACTATGGCTAAACTAAGGAAAGTTGGTCAGAATTCAGTTTGACGGAGGATCGACTTAGAGACTGTTGATTTTTTTGCTCTGACGGAGAATGCCTCTATTTATACTGCAGCTCAAGCTACAAGGCTCTGACTTCTCTGCTCCACGATCCCTTGTCCCCTCTGGACAACCTCTGACATTCTCTGCTTTGGAACTGCCAAAAGATGCTCTACTCCACGATCTCCCGTACAGCGGTTTTGCCAGAATCAACTTCGCTTAGGCAAAATTGAAGGCACTTCAGTCTCTTTGCTACAATGTGAAAAGCTTCGACTGCGCGCTGGGTGATGCCGTTCGCTTGAGCAAAATACTTCTTTAGTGAATTTCGCTTCGCTTCATCAGGAATGCTGCAGACAAACTAGAAAATATTAGTTCTTTAAACACTTACAAATTTGCACTCATTCAAGAATATTTTGCTGCTGCGAACCTCTAAAATGCATCCTAATCAGAAAACTAAAGGATGTTTTGCTAAGTCGTAACATTGGTATGATGGAGCGAAATTAAATATTAAATTAATTGAATATTAGCAAATTCTTATGAAAATAGATTCTTTTTACCTACTTTAACTCTCAATTCTTGAGAGTTATCAGCTACCATGATTTTTATTGTTTGATTTAATATTAATTGGTAACATTATTTTTCAACAATTGGTAACACTTTTATATTTATTATTTTTTTATTATCATAAATAAAATGCTTATTTTTAGGAGAGTTTAAATCAATTAATACGTGAATTTAATATTGATAAAGTGATTTATTGTTGAGTATACTTCTCTCTTTCTTTTTTTTTTTTAATTAAGGGGAGTTATTGCATTAATGTAAATTAATTTTAGAAGAATGATTAATGTGTTTTTATATTTATATCCTTAGATTTTTATTAATTAAATATCTTTTTGTCTCTTATTAAACGAGAGTGTTAAATTGATTTTTTAAGGAGGAGAAATTTATGGAATTTGTATTAAAGAAAGACTTTTTTTTTTAGAAATGCATTAAATAAAGATTTAAATTATTCTTTTCCTACAATTTCTTTTTGATTGATTCCAAAATGGGGAGAGATAATAAGAAAAATGAAAGCATGTTAATTAGTGTGCTGATTATGCATGTAGTTTATATCTTACATTACACCCTACTTTATATTTCATTTTTCTAATATAGTTTGTCATCATCAAAAAAGGGGAAGATTGTTGACTTTTTGGCTAATTATCTCAAATTAATTCATTTTAATTAATTATTTAATTAAAATTAATTAATTTGATTAATATTTTGATGATAACAAACTTGAATTTTGTGTATTGATATTTTTGGAGTTTTTAAGTGTTTATTATGTAGAGCTTGGAGAGACGATTTCAATGCATTTTGAATCGTGCAAATTGGAGTTAAGATGAAGAAAATATAGACAAATAGCATATGCAAAAAAAAAAACGGGATTTTCATTTTCAAATTATTTCCTTTTAAACCTAAACTCATTTCATCTTATCTTCATTCAATCCTAACCATATACTACATTTGTTAAGAATCCCATGGTTATCATTCATCATATCTTCATCAAATCTCGTTCGTCGATCATTTTGTTCTAAATCCAACGGACACCTTTCATCTTCTCCCTATTAAATCCATAGTCTCCATAACAAAAATTAGACAGCAACTATCATATTCAAAACAGCTCCAAAAAGTTGTTTTTTGCTTCACACGTTCTTGAATCGGCGTATTGCAAATTTTGTGAAGAAGTTGTCATCGCTCAAATTTCGGATCTTGCTTACGAGAGGTACTTTGTGAGAGTTATTTTTATTTGTTATTTGGGAATTGTATTAAGGTGTGTGGTACACCTTGGGTTGTGAGAAAATGAAATTGGTTTAATCCTAAACCACTGAAAATAATTTGAGTTTCTCTTTAGCCTAAAAAAAGAGGGTTTAATTGGTTTAATCCTGAATTCGGTAAAAGGATTGGGGTTTCTCTTTAGCCTAGGAAAAAAAGGATTGTGTAGGTTTAGTTCTCACCCACAAGAGAATCATATAGTAAAATACCTAAAGTGGGTCTTGGGGAGTGGAGTAGGATTTTCGAACCACTATAAAATTCGGTGTCTTTCTCTCTTCCCTTAACTTTTACTTTCCGCTATTTAATTTCTTGCATATTAATATTTTATTGTTGGGAGATTTTAATTTAACAAATTAAGATCATAAAAGTATATTTTTAAATAACTAAAAATTTGGCGAACCCTATTCACCCCTCTTTAGTGTTGTCTTTCGATCCTACATGCACTGAATCCTGATTTGTTCGTACTCACATCATCTATTCCCGATCTATTTTTTTCTCTGCCAATTTTCAAGGGGTTAGGAAGCTTTCAATTTTTAATTGTGAATGGATGTTACATCGGTTACGGTAGTCTTTAATGGGAGTTGGGATGAGAGAAAATTGTGAATGGATATTACATCGGTTGCGGTCATATTTACTCGAACTACAATACAGTCGTGGTCGATATTACACACAACACCTCCCTATCCTTATTGGTATCGTCTCGAGGAAAAATTGGCATTGGACAAAAAATCAAACGTCATAAGCATATCACTGTATAAAAACGGGACACAAAGAAAAGTCGAAGATACTGAAGGATGACAGGGAAGTCCAATGGATGTACAGCAGGTTCGTTGGTGGTATGTACAGTGACTGTTGTCTCTTGGCGGACGTCGTCCAAACACGTACTGAGATGTACATCCCGAACTTAACGAGGGGGACCACTGCGGTGGCAGGTAAGTTTTATTATTATTATTATTATTTTGTCTTTTTCACTGCGTTTTGGGAAAACCTGGGGGCAGATGTACTGACATGGACATGGTATGTACCCGTTTTTTCATCTCGGTGGAAGGAAAGCGAATTCAAAATTTAATATATTTTTGGAAAATAATTTAGTGTTTAATAATTTTTTAAAAAAAAAATCCAACGTAATTATTTATTTTAATTTTCAAATTTTGAAATCAAAATCTTTATTTATTTTTAATTGAGTTGTTTGTTTGAAAACAAATATTATCTCTCATGTTAGTTAAAACAAAATATTATTTGAAATAATTAAAAATAAAAATAGAAACAAACTAAGACGGGTACTTTGGACTTTTGCATTTATGCAGTAATTAATTTAATATTTTAAAAAAAAAAAACTAAAAGTAGACATGCATTTTAAAAGTTTCTCATTTAGACATTTTCTTAAAAGTTTTTTAAATGTAGACATTTACCTAGTTTACCCATAATATTTTTAGGGTGGCCCATCTTAAACTCCAACCTTACACGTGTTGGTCAACTATGCTTTGGCCCAACAGCCTGCCCAGCTACAATGGGCCTGGCCTTTTCCTCATCCTCTTGGACATCCTATCATATTCAATATACCCATATGCAACATTTTTATTTATACATTTTTTTTAAATATAAATTTATATATACACGTATTTTAAACCCACACCCACTAGATTAGAGCTTGCTATATAAAGAAACTACTACGAACAATCGTTAAATCAGTACAAAAATCGAATGGGTCAGTAGCGCGATTGGTTATCTGGTTTGGTGTTAATCCATTTTCACTCTACGGTCATGGATTTAATTCCTATAATCGGTATTTGTAATCCCTTTTCCTCCAACTTGTACTCAAAAAAAAAAAAAAAAAAAATCAATTTTAGTTTAACTCTGAATAAGATTCTACTATATTTTATTTTATTTTTTTTATAAAAAACTTGACAATCATTTTCATAGAATGATTTTTATTTGTTTGGGGTGCAAGAATATGAGAGGACAGAAAAATCTTGTTTGAGATGGGGGAGAGTAGATAAGATGTTAAAGTATTTGATTTTTTTTTAATATATTCTTATGATTTTTTTAATAATAAACTTATTTTCAAATCTTTGGCTACTAACAAGTATGGAAATATAACTACTATCCTAAATAAATTGTAAGTAATATAAAATCAATATCATACCACCCTCGATCATATTAATGTTCATATTCATGATATTATTTACGACCTAATAATCATGAGGTCAAAGTTTTGAATCTCTCACACCTAAATATTCTTGTATTTACCTAAATATTCTTGAATTAAAAAATAATAATGAGCAAAAACTTCACGCAACAAAAATGAAGTTTGACTAATCTAAAATATTTGTAAACTTTTATTTATTTCAAGATTTGTTAGACTTAAATAATAAAAATAAAAAATTTAAAAATACCAAGATTATATTTATTAAAAAAGAATGAATTAAAAATAAAAATAAAACCATTTAATTAAACTAGTCATTATAAAATATTGATATTAATTTATTAAAAAGAAACTTTTTTTTAATAGAGGAGGACCAACTCTCAAATAATATGAGAACTAAATACCAATTTTCGGACTCGAAACTTCATTTGATTGAATAATAATTATTACATGAAAATAAAAAAAGAAAAGAAAAACTAAAGTAGTGCCCCTCCAATTTTGGAATTTATTGTTGTTATTTTTTTTTAATATAAAATAAATCACAATCCCTATGACTCATACAAGTCTTAGAACTTATAGTTGTTTTTTGTTTCCCTATGACTCATACAAGTCTTAAATTAATTTACCCCTACCTAAAAATAAAAAATTATAGATCCACCCTTACTATTATTTAAAAGTCTAGCTTAGTACAAGAGTAAAAAATTTGAAATTCATTTTTATAACAAATAAAATAAATTCAACAATTTTAAATTTATTGAAATAAATTCGTATTTTTTAAGATTGTAAATTATGAACAAAAATTCAATTGATATAAATTATTTGAATTTAATTATTGTTTTATAAATTTTTTTGTTATTAAAATGATTGAACAAAAGAATAGAAAGTATTTAATTTGTTACAAATAAAAAATATTAAAATTCATCGTCATATATAAAAAATAATATATATATATATATATTTATTTATTTATTTTAATTTTTAAAATTCAAATTTATTTAAATAAATATTTATATAATAATAGTATAATTATTGTAATTATATACTAATATACTAATATATTTAAATAATAATAATATTATAACTTCAAATATAACAAAAGTAAAATAAAAAATAAGTAAAAAAAATACAAATAAAAAGATGAAAAAATATTTTTAAAAAAAGAAAAAAAATGAAAGGAGATGGTAAATACTTTGATCAAACAACAACGCCTCCTCTCATTCCAAGAGCAAACACACCAAAGTTATACAATTTTTTAATACCAAATAAAAAAAAAACAAGGCGGTAAACCTGGTGAACGCCACGTAGCTGAGCAAGGCCGTAGTTAAAGGTGAAACTGCCACGTGAAAGAATGTGGGCTACAGTAATAAGTGATGGCTGACCCCACTTATCACAATTTGACGTCAATGCCAGCTCATACACTCAATACAACGTGGGAATCCCACCCAGGACTGGCCCAGATTCGACCGCTCAATCTTTGTTTCAACAACGACTATTTTCTATTTTCTAATTCCTTTATTTTTCTTTTTCTCTAATAAAGTCTTGTAGTTTTCAAAATAAATAAATAAAGTCGATTTTTTTTTTTGAGATACGAGCGTATTCTCCTTAACATTATGCATAAAAAGAAAGTGAAAATCTAATTATAAAATATAAAATATATAAAATGATGAAAATGACCACGCTTCAATTAGTTTTCAGTGCATGTCTTCAATCAGTTTCAATTGATAACCTTCAATAAATTTTCAATGATAATCTTCAATTTATTGATGTATACGAGTTTGGTTGGTTTGGATTGATGGAAATTTTTTGACCTAAAAAATTTGAATTAGTCAATTTTTCAACCTAACTTAAGCCATACATAGAAACAATCCAACTCTTTCATTTTTAAGTTGGGTTGGGTTAGGTACATAGGTTTTCAAAACTTCACATTTTCATAATAAAAGATCAAAGTACCCCCTCCCTTTCGTTCATTATGCGCAAGAAAGAAATCCATCTTTACATTTCCACCGTCGTCGAGCTTAACCTGTTGGATTTTTGCCGAAACTCCATTTGTGCCGCTTTCATCTGCAACTCAAACCCTAAAATGAAGATGAAACTATACCCTCAATTTTTGTTTAAGTAATATCGTATTAATGATTAATACACCTTAAAATTATTGTATTTATTATTATTAACAATATTAACAATGAGGATTTAACATTAAATGTTCTATAATAAAATATTTATACAGTATTTATTTAAATTTTTAAGGATGAAATTAGAGTCGCCTGAGTTTTTTGATGTCCAACGATGGATGAGTGCTGAGACGAAGTCGCTTGAGTTCCAAATCGAAGGAAAGCTCAAACCAAGAACAATCAAAAGAACAAAGAAGAAATCGATGAAAAGAAGAAATCGAAGGAAAGCGCCAGAAGTTAGGCCGGTTCCAAATCACGGAAGAAATCGCAAAAAAAAAAAAAAAGAAAGGAAGCAGTGAAGTGTCGAAAATGAAACAAAATTTATAAATAATTTAGATATGGAAAAATAATAATAAAATTAATTGAAAGCTAGGATTTGAATACGCTTGCAATTACTTTTCTAAAGTAGATAGCTAGTACAATTTTCCATTTTTTAAGAGTAAAATTATCTTGGGGAGCTCTACATTTTGCCTATGTAGCACATTGAACGCCATATAAATTTATATTGAAAATAAAAATATTAAAAAGAATATTGAAATTTCAAAATGTAGAGTTTTCCTACACATATATGTGTAGGGGATTAAAAGATTTGGAATATTTTTCAAATTGAACCAACTCCACCTATTTTGCCCTCCTTTTTTTTTTTAACATTGACAAAAACTAGTATTAAGGAGAAGAAAGAAGGATAAGATCAGAATTGCATACCTTATCTGCAAACCCTTTGAAATATCTTTGGATCATGAATGCTCTCATTTGGCTATTTAATTAAGTTTGCAGACATAGAAAATACATATAAATTTACATATAATCGTTTCAAAAAAACAAAAACATATAAACTACTATATATATATATATATATATATATATATATATGTATGTATATATATATAGTGAGAATTATATAAAATACTATTTACCAACTTATATAACTCAATAATTAAAATATTAAAGGAGGCTTACCTTCCGATCTTCCACCATTATAATGTCATATATAATTGTTTTTATAGGAAACAAAAATAGTTTGATTCACATTATAATATCATATTTCCTTTTTGAAGGAGACCTAGTTTGTTTATCTAAAAAAAGATAACTAATTTTTTATTTTTCCGCCAATAGTATATATATTAGGAAATTTTATATGTATAGCAAAAAAATAACAACAAAAACTATTATCAATAGCACGTTTTGAAACTATTATATATGTAACAGAAAAGTTGAGTGATTCTCTGTAAAATAATCAAAATGTTCACGCTTCAATCAGTTTTCAGCTGATAGCCTTCGATCATTTCGTCGATAGTCTTTAATAAGTTTGATGATAAATTCAATCAGATTACCGAAAAAAAAATGGTAAGATGGAAATTTATAAAAAAGAAATCATAATCTTATAAACGAAATATTTTAAGAAAAATGTTATAATTATAATATGTGACCTAAAAGTTGTTATCAATAACAATTTCCCTATATATTATTTAAGTGGTGAATTACTAAAAATACTTTTTTAACAACATTTGAGAGTACCAACAAAAGTAATAACTCTTCTTTAAAAAAAAAAAAATTTTAAAAAAAGAAGAAAAGAAAAAAAGAGCAATCTCAATTATTAAACTAATATATATATTTATTTATTTAAGAGGGAGAAATTTCAAATTCATACACTCTTAGTTGTCCTACTAAATATCACTAGAACTAAGCTAAAAAAAATCAAGTATAAGCTTTTTCACTTTTTTTTCAACTTTGGAGAAATATTTAACATTTATTTTTCTTAAATTAATTAAAAAAATTTATTTAAAAAAAAAATTAAATGTGATATTTGAACAACACTCAACACTTTTATTAAAAAAAAAAAAAAAAAAAAAGGTTACAAGATAAGAATATATTAAATATTATTTTAAGGATAAAAAACATAATCTCTCTCTATATACTAATAATAATAATAATAATTCACAATTTAGCCTTTGTTTTTTTTATAAATCAAACAATTAAATACAAAATGCACAAAAAGATAAAGCCATAATAATGTATATTAAACTATAGATTTGTTTTCTTTTTTCAATTACAAATTCGGAAATTTCAAAACTTATATACACTTTTTTTTAGTATAAAACTTATACACTTTTTCTTTCTTTCTTTTTTTTTAATCAAAACTTTATATACACTTAGCTCCATTTAATAATCATTTCATTTTCTTGTTTTTGTTTTTGTTTTTTTGTTTTTTTTGTTTTTTTTTTGTAGTTTTTCATTTTTGGTTATTGACTTTTTGTTTTAAAAAATAAAAATCATATATGTTTAATAACTGGTTTTAGTTTTATGTTTTTAAAAATTGAAAACTAAAAAACATGTTTGATTGATAATTATTTTTTGTTTTCAAACAACACATTTGGTTTTGATTTTTTTAGTTTTTTACTATGTATTCTTGATTTGTTCATGCTTTTTTAAAAACAAAAACAAAATTTTATTTTTAAAAGCTACTTTTTTATCTTTTAGAATTTTTTTAATATTTTAAAAACGTTTTAAAAATTTTAAAAACAAAAATAAAAATTAGTTATCAAACAAACCTATTTTAAAAATATTAAAAACAAAAATAGAAAACAAAATATGAAACTATTATCAAACAGGATCTTAGTTATCTTACATGATGTCATTAGAGCAAAAAAAATAAAAATAAAATAAAATAAAATAAAATAAAAAATTGAGTATGAATTTATTCCCTTTTTCTCAACTTTGGAGAAATATATAACATTATTAGGAAATGGTAATGGACCATTTTCAAGAAATATTTGTAAATATAGGTGCCTAACTTTCTTTTTGCATTTTTAATTTTTGTTTTTAAATTTTGAATTAATCTTCTTTTCTAAACTCCATTTTGCCATTTAATACATTAATTGATTTCATTTAATATTCGAAATGTCATTTTTTTATTTTTCATAAGTAATAAATGTCAAATTCGAAAATGCCTTCTTCATACATACCATAATAATTGTCAAATTAATTGGTAGGATTTTTAATTGATTCTTCCATTTCTCTCACCTCTTTTATTTCCCATTCCATCAAATTAATTGTTAAATTCTCTCACATCTTTTGTCAAATTAATTTGTCTAATTCTCTCACATCTTTTATTCCTATTCCATTTTTGTGTGAGTTGCCTTTTTCGATTCTCCAGTACTCCAATCTTTTTCTCTATTCTCAAGTCAGAAAGCTTCAGCCTCCATGCATTCTGACAACCTGTTCTTTTGTCGACCACTTTATCCTACCCTATAGTATTTTTTTCCATTTTAGTAATTCAATTCTCCAACTTCACAGTAGTAGTTATACGTAGTAATCATTCAAATCTTTTTTATTTGTTTTTCTTCCTGAATTCCCTTCATTTCATCCCATAAAAAGCTCATTGTTCATTCTCCGAATTCGATATGACTCAGATGGTATAGTATGATTTTTTTTTTCTATTTCATTAATTTTTTTGCATTATATTCAAAAGAAATTCATCATGTACCATGTCTTTAATCATGATTCGATATGTCTCATACTCATATGTTTTAAAATAATATTTACACATTTTAATTGCAATGTACTGTTATAATTGATTTTACACACATTTACAAGATTGTATAATATATACGGTACAGTATATGTTTTCATAATAGGCATTATAGATCATGTATGACTTATATGGTACAAACAATATTTTCTGTTTATTCTATTCATATCTAGGACATCTTCTAAACTCCTATTGTAATCATAACATATTCATTACGCAATATCGTATTGTCTACACATTTATAGTATACGTATAATAATATATTACAGTACTCTGTGGACATGTTAGTAATAAAATACAACTTTTTCTTATAGGTTCTTCAAGCATCTCAATCTGTATTGCACATAGTAGACTTTCCATGCACGCCATCTTCTACTACAGACACGTCATCCGCCTGTATATGCTCATCTTCACACTAGACTCTCTATGAACGTCATCTAAATTCATTTCAGTTTCTTATCCCTCTAATTGCTATAGTAAACATGCAATTAACCAATAAGAACAGTGTATACAATACAATATATAACGTATCAAACTGTCCATACCTCAAAATAGTAACCGAAAAGTACTATTACTGTACATGTCCTTTCTGTACCTGCTCCTACCGTATTTCCAGACACTATTTCTTCCTTTCCACATTATTCTTCAACACTATTTTTAGTATTCATACCTATTTCAACTTCAACATCATTTTGTGTCTTATCTCTCCCTTTCCCCGTTTTCACCATTTTAATACCTTAATGAACAAATACAACTCATTTAACTATACCAACTATAGTATATAAAAATGCAGTAAACAAATTTGAAAAAAAAACAGAACGAAAAGTTAAAATCCTATCCGACAACCACTATATAATGCATTTACTAACTCATTTAGTTTAATACAAAAACTACAATACCCTCTAATTTATTGACAATTATAGCAAAATCCCAAGACTACAACACTTATATCTCCAGAATCCCCTCATTCCCCACTATCGAACAATAGATTGACTGTATTTAAAAAATCCTAAAAACTAAACATAACAAAAAACCAACAGTATGATGAACTTCAGTTCGTCTTCCGTCGTGTTTCCGATTTCGATCATCAATTGCAAGAACCTTGAAACGTCATCGAGATTTTGCAACCAGAGGATTTTTCTGGAGAAATCAAGAAGAAGATGACACAACAAGAAAAATTACTTTTGGCGACGAAACGTTTGGCGACGAAAAAAAGTTCTGTCGCGAAAAGTGGTCTACGTCGACGGAAGATCCATCTGTCAGCCTTGTATTGTTTTTTACGACGGAACTCCATTTTCCGTCGATAATACGCTAGCTACGTCGACGGACTGTGTTCTGTCGCGGTAAAATGCCTTTCACGACGGAATGCCATTGCAGATAGCTACATTGCGCGACAGAACTTCGTCGGGGTAGGCTATATTCTGCGACATAATTCCGTCGCGAGAGACTGCCTTCCGCGATGGAGTTCTGTCGCGGTAGGCATAATTTAAAAAAAATTTAATTACGTATATGTCGACTAAACTTCTTTCTGTC
>JBBMKA010005516.1:0-11406 GCA_037833695.1 Sechiopsis laciniata | reverse complement strand
AAGTTAAAGAGAAGGGTATATTTGGAAATGTGCAAAATTATCTTCAAAATGTGCTATGGATGAATTTCTTTTAGTTTGTGTTATAATTGTAATAGGTGGTCCAAAATTTGCTACTTGTAGCAAATTCCCTTTTGTTTTATTTTTTTTAGTAGAATTTTTTGGTTGTTAAATGAAATCTAAACACATATTTATATATGAATATGAATAAAATATACCATTACTCTCAATAATTAAAACTTTTTTTTTTGTAACTCATCTTAATTTGAGTTTTTTATTTTAAATAATAAATAAAATAAAATTTAAAATTATATTTTATTAATAAAAATATTTTTTTTCGACCAATAATAAAAATATATATTCAATTATGGGTATTATATTTTTTAAAAAATAATTAAATATCCATTTCTTTTAATAAAAAACTACATCATATCTCTTCCCTTCTCTTCCCACCAAACATTGATTTACTACACTTCTCTTCTCTTCCCACCAAACACTAATTTACTCTCACTTCACTTCCTTTCCCTTCCTTTCTTTTCCCTTCCTTTCCTTTCTCTTCCCACTGTAGCCAAACATGCCCTAAATTCTAACTTTAATATAATATATATTATATTCTAACTTTCATAGGAAAATATAAAGTGAATTTTGAAAGATCCTTCCGAGACAATACAATCCAAATGATAATTATTAGTATTTTGTAATTGATGGAATGATGGTTCACAATTTGTCATGAGAAGTTATTGTTTTGAAGACTGAAATTGAAAGTGTCCTTAGTTAATTCAGCCATCCACACAAACTCAACTAATTAAGATGCAATGATAAATATCTTTGATTAAGAAGTCATAGATATAAATCGTTCATTCCCCACATGTTGTGAACCTCAAAAAAACAAAAATAACTATTAAGAAATACCGTGATTATTCCACCTCGACTATTGTCTCAGGACATTCCATGTAACCCTACAACATGTCAAAAAAATGAATACACATTCAGTTTTTTAGGTACTACAATACATCTTGAGAGCAGAAACATCAAAGGGGTAATAGATAGACTCTAAATCATGGGCAAGAAGTCATTCTTCAAGATTTTCAATTCTACTCGAAGAATTTGAAGCTTTTTGTATAAAAGATGATTTTATTCATAATGAGTTGAAGATACATTTATACCTAGAGCATTCTAACTAGCTATACTATAATTAGTATAGACTAAATATACACAACAAACTACATTGAGCATCTAGGGGAAGAAGTTACAATAGAGAGAAAATAGGAGAATAAGTTATAACAGCTTGCTTGAATTTCTACACTCCCCCTCAAGCTGGGCGATATATGTTTGTCATGCCGAGTCTGAGAATCAACTTATTGAGACTGGGTCAATGTAGTGCTTTAGTCAAGATATCTGCAACCTATTACTGAGAGGGCACATACCTCAGTGTAATAACATTGGCTTTAATATTCTCACTAATGAAGTGGCGATCTATCTCAACGTGTTTCATTTTTTCATGATGTACTAGATTTTTTGCAATAGCTATAGCTGATTGATTGTCACACAACATTTCTATAGGACCTTCTATCTTTACTTTTAGTTCAGTGAGAAGTCATTTTAACCAAATTTCTTCACATATTCCATGAGCTAGTGAACGAAACTCAGCTTCTGCACTACTTCGTGTGACTACTTACTGCGCCAGGTGACAAGATTTTTCGACACATAAGAGCAATATCCTGATGTAGACCTATGATCCACAGGAGAGCCAGCCCAGTCAACATCAGTGAAGACTTCTAATGATCGATTTGGGTTTTTTCTGAACATAAGACCCTTTCCAGGATCATTCTTGAGATACCTCAATATTCTATACACAGCTTCTATATATTCTCTAGAAGGTTTGTTCAGAAAATGGCTCACCACGCTTGCTGCAAAGCTAATATCCAGCCGAGTATGAGTTAAATAAATTAGTTTTCCAACTAATCGTTGATATCTCCACGATCAACTACCTCATATTTAGGATTAACTCCTAACTTTGTATTTGCATCCATAGGTGTGTCTACAGGTTTATTACCACTCATCCTTTTCTTTTTCAAGAGATCTAACGTATACTTTCGTTGAGTCACAGATATTCCTTAGCTTGACCTTGCTACCTCCATTCCTAGGAAGTATCTCAGATGACCTAAATCTTTCACTTCAAACTCTCTAGAGAGCAAGTTTTTTAGGCAGACTATTTCTTCGAACATATTTCCTGTAAGAATAATGTCGTCAACATTCACTATCAATACAACAACTTTGTCAGGTGAAAAATGTTTAATAAATAGAGTGTGATCTGGTTGGCACTGGGTGTAGTCATTTTGCTTTAAGCCAGTAGTGAATTTTTCAAACCAAGCTCGAGGCGACTGTTTTAGCCCATAGAGAGATTTCTTGAGCCTACATACCTTTCCACTTGTATACTGATCTTCAAAATCGGGAGGAAAATCCATATACACCTCTTCAGCCAAGTCACCATTCAAAAATGCATTTTTTACATTAAGTTGGAATAATGGCCAATCTAAATTAGACGAAATTGAGAGAAATACTCAGATAGTATGTAGCTTGGCAATAGGTGCAAACGTTTCCTGATAGTTAATTCCATATGTTTGTGTGAATCCTCTAGCCACCAAATGAACTTTGAATCGTTCTATACTGCCGTCTGATCTATGCTTAGTAGTGAAAACTCATTTGCATCCCACTGTACGCTTTCTTGGAGGCAAATTAGTAAGAATCCATGTCCCATTTTTCTCAAATGCACCCAATTCTTCTAGTGTGGCTGCTTTCCATTCAGGCCTCATGTACTGTATTGGGAGTTTGTATCCTATCTAATGTTGTAATAACGCTTTAAACATTGGTGACAGGTTACTGTAAGCCAAATGATACTGTATCCGATGTTGTGTACACGATCGAACACCTTTCCTTAAGGCAATGGGTATATCTAGATCATCTTCTATAGTCTCGGGGACTACTTCAGCGACATTGAGATTTTGGTTCAGATCATAGCCTTGTTGAGTATGTGAAGGTTGTTCCTTTAGCTCCTTGGTTCTCCGTGACTAAACCTGTAATTCAGCCTGAGGATTTGACTCGAGAGGGCTATCAATTGAGTTAGGGAGAGGGGTTGACTCGATAGGGCTATCAACTGAGTTAGGAAGAGGTATTGACTCGGGTAACGGATCAGGTGACAGATCAGGAAAAAAGTACTTTAGAAGAATGGAGTGGAGTACAGTCCAAATTCTGGGGTTCAATGTCATAGTGCTCCCCCTGAACTGCAGAAGTGGGAAAATAGGATTGGTTTTCAAAGAACGTGACATCCATGGTATGAAAGAATTGACGAGATGGAGGGTGATAACATTAATATCCTTTTTTATTGGGTGAATATCCTAGAAAAATGCATTTTATGGATCGAGCATCAAGTTTACTTCGATGCTGAGAATGGACATGAACAAAAGCATTACATCTGAATATCTTGAATGGTAGATGAGACACAAGATGAGATGTATGATATATGGCAAGTAGGGTCTGTAAGGGTGTTTGGAGATGGCATGCGATTTATAAGATATGTAGCTGCTAGGATCACTTTACCCCAAAAACTTTTTGGAACATTTGAAGTGAGCATAACTGATCGAGCTACATCGAGAAGGTGGCGGTTTTTGTGTTCGACCACACCGTTTTGTTGGGGTGTGTAGACACAAGAACTCTAGTGAACAATACCATGAGTTTGAAGATATTCTTTCAAATTAAAGTTGAAGAAATCTCAAGCATTGTCAATCTTAAGGATTTTGACATTGGCTGAAAATTGATTCTGGATCATTTTATGAAAGACTTTGAATGTGTTTCGCCTTTATCTTTCATAAGAAATGTCCAACTTAGTCGAGTATGGTCATCAACAAATAGGAGGAACCAACGTGCTCTACTAACATTGTTTACTCTTAAAGATCCCCAAATGTCTCCATGAATAAGAGAAAAAGGTATAGAAGGGTGAGGCAAATATGAAGTACGAATGTGTTTGGAGAGTTAGCAAATTTCACATTGAAAAATTTTGCTCTTCTTATGAATAAATAGCGATGGAAATAAACCTTCAAGGTATGCAAAATTTGGATGACCTAAGCGGTAATGCCACACCATAACAAGATTATCGCTATTCGAGGGATCTAAAGAATTTGAAACACATGCTGACTCATTCTTAGGATGATTTACAAGTTTATTCGAAGGAGATGTTACCTGGAGAAGATACAATCCTCCACATAGTTCAGCGCGGCCAATCACTTTCCTTGATCCCAAATCCTGAAAAGTTAATGAATTTGCACATAAAGTAGTTAAGCAATCCAAATCCTTATTCAATCTACTCACAGATAGTAGGTTATATTCAAGTTTAGGCACAAAGAAAACTGATTGAAGTAGCAAGATTTTGATACTTGAATATTCACAACACCGATAACTTTAGTGGGACTGCCATCAACAATGTGAACATAAATATCTCCTTTATGCGGAGTGTAAGTCGTGAACAATGTCTTATCACCTGTCATGTGATCGGAGGCTCTAGAGTCGACTATCCATTCTGTTGAGGAAACTTGTGTGCGAAGAACAAAATCTCCAAGTTTGGTAACTTGAGAAACTGGCATATTGAGAAATTATGAGACAAATTTTTTTTTGGAAAATGCGAGAACAAATTATCACAAGAAGATCGAAACTGATTCGGAGACAGTGGAAATTGTAAATTGCAACTGTAATTTTTTTTTTTTTCTGTGTTCACCCAGTGAGTGTATTATTCATCTGTTGACATTGACTTTATTGTTTGCTATTGACTGGTTTAAGTGAATCGAGCTGAACCATATGAGATGATGGATTGGATAAAAAATGTTGACTGGTTTGTGTACAGTTGTGATTGGTGAGCTGAAGAGTGTGATCAAAGGATTTTGCTCTTCATATGAGATTCTGAGTAACCGAACTGAGATAATGGTGATTGAGTGCAATAGTGACACCAAGTTCGACGATGGATTGGATGTCCTGAGTTTGAACAATTACAATCTGCGAATATGGCTACTGATTGAATGAGAATCTAGCTCGAGAGTGCAGTGCAATGTCGGATAGGTTTCTTCGTGTCGATGAACAAGACTATGCCACAAGAGAGAGAGAGAGAGAGAGAGAGAGAGAGGCTGGAGTTAAGGCTTAAGATAACTTCAAAGCTTTGATACCATGAAACTTTTTGTATAAGAGATGATTTTATTCATAATGAGTTAAAGGTACATTTATACATAGAGTAAACTAACTAACTATACTATAATTAGTATAGACTAAATATAGACAACAAACTATATTGAACATCTAGGGGGAAAAGTTACGATAGAGAGAAAATAGGAGAAAAATTTATAACAGCTTGCTTGAATTTCTACTGAATTACTATGAAAAAAAAAAAACATTTTTTCATTGAATGAGGTACATAAAAGGAGACAAAGGGAAAGCTCTCAACCCAAGCTAAAGGAAGTTTCAGAAGAATAAAATAACTTCCAACTTATTTACATATAGAACAGAAAACCGAAAACTAGAAAAAGATTTAAAAGAGCTTACACCAACATAATTTCACAGTAGAATGACCTATGATAAAGAAACAGATGAGATATTCAATTCTGTGGTGGCAAATCAGGGCAACCAAATTACATTAGAATTATAGCAACTAAAGTTTACTAGATCCTCTCAGTCCGCTGTAGTATCATATTATTTGGTAAACCATATCTGTGAGCTTGGATTTCTATCATATTTCCAGGCTTAAAGAGAATCATATTGATATGATGATATCTATACAACAACAAAGAGCAACAAGAGTACGACACCGGGAAACAACGTTCGCCAATCAATAATCCGCAGCAGGGTGAAGGGGGTTTGAGATGCCGAGCCCGCCAGCCATATGACGGATTTATGTAAAACTGAGCAATTGCTATCGATCTAACTAGCAGCCTGTTGTAATGGAGGCCAAGCAATCTCGTCATCTGTGTAGCCTTGAATGAGGAAATCACCGCAATTCTTTCGACACCCATGATTATATGGATTTCGAAATTTACCATCTGGGCCACGAAGATATCCATAGCGAATGGCATTCGACAGTTCGTTTGTAGTGATATTTCGGGCTATCTGCATCAACAAAGATAATTCATTATTTCGGGCTATCTAGCGATAGATGCCCAGAAAGGGTTTCTGGTTTGTGGCGTCGATGTGAGACGTGCGTTGGAGGAGATGGGAGGGAAACCTTTCCTCCTCGAAGGCGTGGCGCTGAAGGAGGAAATTTTTTGTTTTTTTTTAGAGAGAAGGCGTTTTATAGTGTTTTTTAGAGAATGGAAGTTTTTTATAAAATGATATTGGGAAGGGGGCTCATGCAAGGTGAGAAGCAATCACCTTCAGAATCTAAGAGCTTAGTGCCTCTCAAAATTGTGGGTTTTCTACTTCCATTGAAAATTGCCTCAAGAATTCTCTTGGTTGAGGGAGAGGGAAGAATCTCAACATGAGGCAAATGCTTCTAGCTACAATCTCATCATCAAGAGTCTTCACCGGCGAAGGGGGTGAGCAATTTGTAAATATGGGAAGAAGGAGAGAGCTTGAGAAGAGGATACTTAGAGATGCAAAAAGAGACTTGATTTTCAAGAATGGGGTTTCGGCGCACACACTAGTTTTGGGTCCGTAGAACAGGATAAATTTGTGGGTCGCAAGAGGACCTATATGTCCTCGATATGTATGGATTCAAAGGGTGCTAGAAACAGATTGCACAACTAAAAAGACTATATCTTGTTCATTCATTTCTCAATTCGAGTTTGGTTTCTTATCAAATATAACTTGTCATGGGAAATTGGGCTATAGTGATGGCTTGTACAATTACCTGAGATGTCTGAACTATGGTCAAAGTTATGCCAGCAATAAATGTTAGAGCATCCAGAAAAAGAAATGCAACGACGCCAGGATAATAAACTACCACGTGATGAAACCAAGTTTCTCCAGTTTGCAATGCTGAAGGCATAGTACAGATTCCTGCAATAGAAGATAAAGATCGCACCATTTTCAAAAGAAGAAATGTGAGGTCTTAAACAAACTTGTATCATTCACATTCTCCAATGACATACTTTGTATGGCAATACAGCCAGCAAGGAATGATGCCAAAGTTGCCAAGCATATGAAAACAAAAAATTCTCGTCTATTTCTCTGCAAGAGGATCAGAAAAAATTAAAGGAACAAAGTTGTCAGATAATCAGATGGGATATTAATACAATGACTAACAGAACAAAAATATGAACATAAACGAGGAAAGTTTGACGAGTATCCTATGGCCAAATGACATGTAACCAGAGTCCAGACGTGTCTTAGATCATCTATTATGTACAATAACTGCAACAGTTCGCATAGATTTCTTCCATTTGTTGAGTTGTCTGTATAAGTTTGAGAATAAGATCCACAATAACATATTCAAGATCAAAATTAAGAACACGCACAACTTCTCACCTTCCCCACACAATTAGATATCCACGGGCAGTGATGGTCAAACTGTTCCACACATCGATTACAAGTAGGACAGTGCTTAGAACGAACTGGTCTAATTATCTGAAAGAAAGGTGATGATGCAAACTTAGATCAGAAAAAATGTGTTCATCAATTACACCACAAAATTATGTTCATAACATCATTTTTTTGTCAAAGGGTTTCTGAAATAAACCTTGCAAGTCGGACACAATTGAGACCAATTCCCCACCCATACTAAAGAATTGTGGAGATCGATACTCAACAAAGGATCCTGAATGAAAAATATTCATTTATGAAGCAAAAAATGATAATAAATCTACAATGAACAAAATGAACAGGTTCTCCATTAAAAGATAACAAAAAAAAAAGAGCAGAAGAAACTCGAATAGAATAAAATAAAATACAATATAGAGAGAAAGAAAGAAAAAAGGGAAGCAAACTTTAGAACACTGATTGAATTTTGAAGGTTGGAAATTTTTGTCCCCAAAAGGTGAAAATTAAGTGATACCTGCATTCTTCTCTATTCTTTTCTTTTCAAGCATAGAAGAAAAACCAAAGAATAAAGAATTGCCATTTCTCCTGGCTAACTAAACAAATAGAAGTAACTGAGTGGTTCCTTTCATCGGCCTTCCTAAAATAAGTAAATCTAAATGAAGGCCTTGAATTCTCATCAGTTCATTAATCATTCAGCTTTGTAATTTGTCACTCTCAAATATACATTCAAGACTCGCTAACAAGAGAAATAGCTCAGCAGCCTAAGTGTATGCCCATGAACCAAGAGGTCATGGGTTCGAATCTCTCACCCCCTAATTGTTTTGAACTCAAAAATATATATACATTCAAGACTCGAAATTTTTAGATTTGCAAATTCTATGCAAAAGATAAATTTAGTTTTAAAACAAGCCACTTATTAGAAACACATTTTTACGGGACTAGAGATTGGAATTTGAAAGTAAAAATCAAAACATTAAAACTCTTAAACAGAAAATTGTATACCTCTGTATTCGTATGATTACCTGCATCTCTGGGTCTTTTAATATAACCTGGATCTTTGCTGCACATAATAGTAAAGATTTTTTAAATATAGATCATATAAAAAACTTTTCTTCTACTTCTAGAATTGTAATTAGCTTATCATAAAATGTTTTAAAAAGTTTAACCTTTTATAACTTTATTCGATTTTCTCAAAAAAAAAAAAAAAAAAACATCATTCGATACAACCAAACTTACTATGTTTTCTTAAACATCCGAGGTATTCAATGAAAAATTGCTATCACAATGAAATCAAATTGCATGCAGACTATCACAAAAAGAAATTAGAGAGAAAAAACCCTACCAAATATGCTGAATACAAATATATTAAATTAAACCATTAAAAAAAGAAACTTATGTTTATTGAACAAGGAGAAAATGAAAACATGAATGAGTGCAATCGAATAGGGGAATCAACAACTTTTGATTGAGGTAAACAAAAGTGGTGATACAAACTTTATATGGAGTTCACCCTCATACAAGTATAAGAATGAACTTAACTTTATTTTTGAAAGGGAGAATGAACTTAACTTAATGAATTAAAAGGAACACAACTCAATGATTATAAACCATCTTTAGAACAGAGCAAGAAGTTATATGGACAGAGAATGAGTGCTTGCCAGAGAGGTTATGGAATTACCTACTACACTTATAAAACATTAACAGAGTTACAAAAGCCAAACAGATGGCAGTCCACGCCCAAAGTCCAATAACAGCAGTAACCTTTGCAAGATTAGAGCCTACAGTCGATAATAAGTCAGACATAATCTCCAAGTAAAACGGTCATTTTAATGAGAAGATAACTAGGCGAAGCACCTGCAACAACTGAATTGATGAAAAGGATCAAGAGAATGATGATGACACATAGTAAAATAGGAGCATAACCGAAATTTTCAATCTTCCTTGACAATTTTGCTCCCAAGTGGCTGTGATGCATCCGTTGAGCTTTAAACTATGAAAGATCAAAACACAAAATGCCATATTATCTTGAAAATGATCTAAACAAAAATACAACTTCATGGTTAAATTATTAAAAATTCAAAATTCAAAAAAATTAAGAAAAGAAAATTCAAGGTACATTTTATAGTTTAGCCCAACTTCATTACCAAAATCCAAAAGCATGAACACGTCCACAAAAAATTATCAAAAGCAAGAACCACGTTATTGTTTGGTAACATACGAGGAAATGAGCAATTTGCTGATGACCTTTATCATATGCAAGCTGAAAAGGTGTACAGCCGGCATTGTCTTTGATCAACAATTCTTGCTTTGTTCCTGCATGCACAAGAACAGTGCATGCCTCCACGTTTCCACTTATTGCAGCCCAATGCAAGGGGATACAACCTAATTACAAAGGATAGAAAACTTAATGAAACCTGGGGCAGAATAATTAGATTAATATTGTTGAATTATGTTAAACCATCAATCAATCCAAAAGCCTAAGTTGATGGATTGGGGTAAATTTAGTTATATCAACCAACACTCCCCCCCACTTGTGGGCTTTGAAATATGAGAAATGCTCTACAAATGATACCATGTTGAATTATATTAAACCACCAATCAATCCAAAAGCCTAAGCTGATGGATTGGGGTAAATTTAATTATATCAACCAACAAATATATTGAACAATCTGATGAGGTGGTTAGATTATCACTACAAGTGCATTAATTTCACAGTGTGGCCTTAGTTTTTTCCTCAACAATTCAACTCATTGATAACTTTCTTATTCAAGAACTGAAGCTAATATTTTACTTTAAAACAAAGCTTCAGAAAATTGTATCACATCTTTGAAGCTGTAATACTGAAAGATGGGTGCAAACTGGAAACTTGCCATCATGAAGGAATCAATAAAAAGAAGTGCATGAAAAAGCGCTAAAAATGAAGTACAGACTACGTATACTATATGGTGCACTAAGGAAAGGACACAGAAAAACACACGTGATGGCTTTTCTTCCCTTTAAAAGACATGTCATATTGAATATACACAGATAGCCATCAGTATGACAAGACGTTTTCAAAGCTTAGAAATTGAGAAGGCGTATTTCTTCTCTCTCTATCCCAAGAAGATGTTCACACTAGAAGTGAAACTACTAGTAAAAATTAAAAAATTTAGAGACCAAATAATAAGGCAGTGGTCTCATAGCAGAAACGCATATGTAGTATACCTTCTTTATCTTGTCTTTCTTGGCTTGCATCTCTGAATAAAAGAAGTCTAATTGTATCTGCAAATCCTTTGTATGCAGCCCTGATTGAAACCAAGAGAAACTTACGTTCTAAAGCTTCTAAATATCTTTTAAATGAAGAAAGGGAAAAGCCTAAGAAAGCGTGAGAAGCTCAAATTTATACTTATTAACTTCTCTATGGGAGAGGACCACAGTATAATATTGATAAAAAATTAATAATTAGGCACACCCTTTACATCATCAATCTGTTTAAGTGAACGAGAAAATAAAGAAGTTTTTACGCAGTTGGACTGGTCAAAAAATATAGGCCATGACTGAATGGGAAATAGTAAATTATTTGAAACAGCAAAGCGCTTTTGTTGAATTATGTTAAATTATCAATTAACCCAAAAGCTTAAGCTAATGGGTTGGGATATATTTAATTATATCAACAAACACTCTCTCTCACTTGTGTGCTTGGAAATTTGACAAACGCCCTACAAGTGGAATTCAATTTTAATTGGGAGGAAAACGACTCGGTAGGGACTTGAACTCAAGATCTCCTACTCTAATACCATATTGAATTTTTTTTTTTTTTTTTTTTTGATAGGAAACGAGAAACTTTCATTGATGGGATGAAAAGATACAAAAAAAAAACCAATAAGATAATAATAAAATTACAAAAAACCCTGC
>JBBMKA010005515.1:0-11406 GCA_037833695.1 Sechiopsis laciniata | reverse complement strand
CCGATCTAACACCTAGATGATACCATCATAGTTTTCTATCTGTTCATAACTTCAATTTGTTTGTTAAACTGACTTGAAGATTTGTGAGGTGCCTAAACAGGGTATGGCTGTAGTGTTTTGGTGATGCCATTGCCAACATTTGTGTCTCTGCTAGTGACGTTTTAAACGAAATATAGATATAGTTTAAGACGTTAAATTACTGCTCTATTGAAAAGTTCACTTCGACAATTTCTTACTCTATCTAAGAATTAATTTCTTATAAATTTCTTTGACAAGCCAAATGTTACAGGATCAAATAGGTTGTCTCGTAAGGATCGTTAACTTGTGCGTTAGCTTGGACGAATATAGAAAAAAATGATTGCAAAGATGAAAACAATGAAAATAGTTGAGATCCGCATAATTATTTTATTAGAAGAAAAATGATTTCTCCCTAACTACTTATCTTTATATAGTCTCTCATGGATATAGTTGAAGGCATCTGAAACAGATCGCTAGGCTATCCTAAAACCAAATAAAATTTGTCCATTCAATTTATATTGTTTGAATGTAATAAACTAATGGAAATGAAACATAATGGTTTAATTGGTTTCATCAGTAATATTTTATAAAAAAAAAAAAGAAAAAAGAATGGTTTCAGCAATATCCACTTTTATATTCCCCATGTTGTCGAAATTATCCTATCATTTAAAAAACAAAAACAAAAGAAGTCTATCCTACATGTTATAAGTTGCATTCTATATAAGAAAAAAAAAAAAAAACTCCAAAATTTTCTGCATTCAGACAAGGAATTCATAGATTAGTATATATCTTTTTTAGTTATGCAATTTAACATACATAAAATAACTTTTGAACTAGAAAAATTAAGATCTTATTTGATAATTATTTAGGTCCTGTTTGATAACTATTTGGTTTTTTATTTTTTATTTTTGAAATTTAAACTTATTCTTACCCAAATTTCCTATCATGTATTTCATCTTTCATATAAATGCTAACCAAATTTCAAAACAAAAACAAGTTTTTGAAAGCTATTTTTTTGTTTCCAAATTTTAATTTAGTTTCTAGAAATAAAGGTAAGATATAAATATCCAAGTAAGATAAAAAAACATATGATAAGGTGGTCGTTATAGACTTAAATTTCAAAAACTAAAAATTTAAAACAAAATGATTATCAAACGAAGACTTAATTATTTCTTTTGAAAGCGAACATTAGACATATTTCACTTGTTAACTTTTTTTTCTATACTAAAAAAAAATAGTTTTTGCCTTTAGAAATGTTTGGAAGGGTCTAGACATATTTCACGAACTTGTATGCAGCTTTCTCAAACTCGAGAGAAAGTTCTATTTTTACCCAAACAATGAAATCATCCAGGCAAGTGGAGTAAAATTACCTGGCAAATTGATTTACCGACAAGTCGTTTTTAAATGGAACGCAGTTTTCGGTGTCGACATCATTCGTCATGTCGTTCAAGCAGATCTCCTTCCTCTGAGAAGTCTCTAACGAAGAACAAATCACCACGAACTCTCTTTCCAAGAGGCCAAATCGGAGATGTACCTCAAGAAGGCATTATGGACCGAAGGATTGACGGCGAAAACTTCCGGCGAATCTTCGCCGGACGATCAATCGGCGTCAGCAGCAGCGTCCTCCGCCGTCGGCGAATTGGTCAATTCTCTGAACCGTCAGAGGCTCTACCGCGAAGTTACTTTTGCTCTCCGGACAGGTCTGAGAGACGCCAGCGCCGAGTTTAGCTTTCTCCGAGTTCGTGGCCTTCGAAGCCTTCTCAAATCTCTTCGCTCCATTGCCGAGTCCGATTCTACGATCCAGCTCTTCTGCCAGACTCAGTCCGTGCCGGAGCTCCAAGGTTTGAAACTCTTCGATTCAATACTTTTGCTTTTGTTCGTTTTTGCACTTGATTATGCGTGAAACTGCAAAGCAATAGAGATTAGTGATTGAAATGTCTGATGGATTCTATTTTCGTGCATTGGAATACGAACTATGGAGATTGTACTGAATAATAGAAAATTACGATTCTCGGTACCTTTTTTAGGTTTGTAGAAACGGAGCTCCAAATTTCATTTGTGCTTCCACTCGTTTTTCACTTGATGATTCTTAAAACTGTGAAGCTATAGTGAAGAGTGATTCTTGTGCATTTTCGTTTCGAGTGAAATGTCTGATGGATTCTGTTTTCGTGCATTCGAATACGAACTATGGACATTGTACTGAATCATAGAAAATTACGATTCTCAATACCTTTTTTTGGTTTGAAGAAACCGAGCTCCAAATTTCATTTGTGCTTCCACTGAAGTTGGATTGCTGAAACTATTTATTGTTTGCAATATAGAATGATCCTATTCTTTTCTCTCCATTTTGGCCATGTGACAGTGGTTCCAGTACTATTTCAACAGTCATTAAAAGAATCAGAGGATGATCCTGTGGTAAATTTGGACCATATCTTTGGAGTGGAACCTTTGAAAATCGCTAGTCCTTCCACCGATGCTGAAGTTGCCCTCGCACTACGAGTTTTGGAAGGATGTTGTCTCCTTCACAGAGAGAGTACTGCTTTAGCTCATGGGCACAAGGCTATTCCGGTGTGTCTTCTAAACTTTTTTAGCTCTTGTGCCATTCCTTTATTATCTTATTGCTTTTGAAGTGTTTAGACTAGTTAGCTGCTCTTAATTGTATGAACATTCATTCAGTTGTTTGCTTGATACATAGTTGGCGTTATTGTGCTAGAGTGAACTGCGAGGATGTTAAGACATGGACATCAAATAGTCTATCAGGTTGATGTTATATATCTGCAATTGGAAATTTGGAGTTAACTATCATGGGTTGGCTTAGTGGTAAAAGAGGACCTTGGAGATCTTAAGAGACTATGGGTTCAATTCAATACATGGCAGTCACTTACTTATAAATTAATTTCCTACTAGTGGTCTTGAAATCCAAATATTGTAGAGTTAGATGGTTTGTACCGTAAGAATAGTCGAAGTGCACGTAAGTTGGCCCGGACACTCACAAATATCAAAAAACAAATGTGGAGTTGAATACGGTTTATGTATATACCATACAGATAAAAGAGTGAGTTTAGTACAAGAAGCAAACTCTTGTAAGTGTGTACAGATTTCAACACTAAGGAATTACAGAGAATCTTTGCATTACCCTTATAAATGGATAGTCCCCAATTGTTCCTCTTAGACTTCCTTGGAGAAAATATTAGTTACTACTCTACTTTTCTAATCAAACCCAATTGTGAAGCTTTTTTCAATAGTCATATGGCTTGGGCTTGTGTGATGCCTTATCTGCTAAATTGCATGCATCTTTCTGTTTATCTTACAAAAACAAGTTCAATATTACTACCTCTGAATGTCAAAGATAATTGAATGGATAAACCATTTCCACCTGAGACTGGTCATGAGGCATACATCAGTAGTCTTTGTGAAAAAATGAATGAATAAGGTTTTCAACTCTCTGCGGTAGTGACTAAACTGGTTAGTGGTTTTCATTGACAAGATTATGAATCTGGAAGTTATTGTATTCATCCTTCATTATGAGCCTTTGGTCATACATACCACTGTTTTCCTAAATGGGTTGAACTAGTTGTTTCAAATAAAAAATAAAAAATAAAAAAATTGGTTAAACTGGTCAGGTTTCCCCTAGTTCTTGTTACAGAAATGTCTTTTAGGATCATAATGCTTTAAGCGAGAAACTATATTTTCCGATAGGATTTTGTTGTCTACTTCATACATCAATGAAATGGCTACATTATGGCTAAAGTTTACTTTGTTCTAGCTTCTGTTGATTGAATTGTGCAATCTGATTAACCAAATTATTTTTGCAGGTTTTGATGAATATATTATCGATCCGTGGAGTACTTGAACAAGGTGCATGCTTAGATGCTTTAATTTCAGTTATGTTGGATTCGTCGCCCAATCAAATGGTAATCCTGCTACATCATAATTAAGATCAGACTTTATAATGCCTTTGTTCTCGTACAATGAACTCCTGATTGTATTGTTCTCTCAAATCTCTATCAGTGTGATCCATTGATATTCCTTGAATTTACCCGATATACACTATAAAATTGCTATAACAAGTCATATTTTTATTTTACTGAGATCAAGTTTAACAACGATGGAGTGACTTAGTGGTCAAGAGGGTCTTGAAGAAATAAAAGAGGTGATGGATTCAATTTATGGTGATCACCTACCTAGGAATTAATTTCCTATAGGTTTTTTTGACATCCAAATATTGTAGAGTCGGCAATATGTCCCCATGACATTAGTCAAGGTGCGCGCAAGCTGCTCCATACAATCATGGATATGAAAAAATGTCAAGTTTAACTATATACTCATGGAAACGAATTCTTGGTTTGGTAAGAAATCAAGAAGCCTCATGGCATAACATGTTAGGACCATTTTTTTTTCCAGGATTTTGAGGTTTGTAACGGTATTGAGGAAGTTGCAGTGCTCATAAGGGACAAACAAATCGACGACAACCTCAGGTCTTCTCATCCCCATCTATCAAACTATATCCGATGCTTACTTTATTATCATCGCAACACCTGTTTGCCATACGATACGTGCCTCTTTGGTCGGAAAGTAGAGATGTCCACGGGGTCGGGCGGAGCCGGGGAATGGCTTCCTGTCTCCGCCACCGAAATCATTCCCTGTCCCTGCAAAATTCACCATTTTTTTGCGGGGATCGGGGCGGGGAATTTACGGGGATCGGGTTCCCTGCAGGGAATTTTTTACCGTTTAATTTTTTTTTCCCTTTTTTTAATATTTTTTTTAATAATAATCTTAAATAATCAATTTTTTTATAAAATTTAAGTTTCAATTATATTCTTACCTATCAAGAAAAAAATGTTCATTTGAATATATAATTGCACTAAAAAATATTTATTTTATCTAAAAAGTAAAGTAATTAAATGAGATTAAAAAAAAAAAAAAAAAAATTGTAAACAGGGCAGGGATTGGGAATGCATTCCCCGTCCCCGGCCCTGTTCCCCGCGGAGAAAATGGACAAGTGATAGCCCTCTCAAAAGGCTATCACAAGTATCACCATATATTTTCCATAATTTACATGAATGATTCTAACTTGTCTTGTGATTAGGTTGAAATGTGGTGAGTTTTTGCTGCTACTCATTGGACATGTAAATGGGAGAGGAAGGCCTCCTCTAGCCACCATTCATGAAGACATAAGGCAGCTTCTGGGAGAGAAATCAGCCTCCTTGATATGGGCAGCCAGTCAATTCGGCTCCACTCTCGATCCGGAGCAGAGATTAACAGCCCTGCACATCCAAGCACGTCGTGTTCTCGAGTCGCTCGACTTGTATTGAATCTGGTATTGGTAATGTTTCTCTAGGTTCTGGCAGTGCTTTACTATGTTTATGGTTATCATATTATTAGTGAGTTGCACTATACGTCAAAATTCTAATGGTGGCATTTATAAAGATACCTACATATCAATATGCAACCAATAACGTTTTTTTTTATTTTTTTTATATATAACTCAATCTCCGATGCAACTGCTCTCTATTCAACTGGCTTTTATATTAGGTTATTGCATTATGTTTCTGTATATCTAGGGTTTATTTCTAGGCTTTTATGAACATGAAAAATGTTTGTGAACTGTAAGGTATGATGGTTTTGGGAGTCCGAAAAGTAGATGGTAAGAAGACTAAAATAAAGGGCAGGTTGTCAAAGGGGTCGAGGACATCAATGCAATGCAATGGTGGTTGAAGAACACTACAAGGGATGGCGCGGTGCAGTGGTCGAAGACTTAGATTTTGAAGATCTCAGGTTTGAGACCATATGTGACATTAATTTGTAGACATCTCTCGTGTCTTCATTCTTTCGATGTTACTTGGCCTAGGAACAGGTCACCCCGAATATATTGGAGTGAAGTTATGATTTCCTAATTTAAAAAAAAAAAAAAAAAATGTAATGCAACGGTGACTGTTGACTAATCCTGGTAGGCATTGTAGGTAGCCAAGGCTACTTGAGTTTGGATTTTTTTTTTCCTTTTTTAGGAATAATTGATAGTAGGTGGCACAAAAAAAGAAAAATTAATTTTATAATTTTCTTTGAATTAGGTTGATTTTCGAGATGTCTGATTTTTTGTTCCGTTCAACTCAATCCAAACACAATTAAAAATAATATTATATTTACAAGATTAATGGATAAGATAGCTTAGTAGTAGGTTGAAAAGAGCATGCACTAACAAGATAGATCGTCATTATCATGCAATTTTTCTTTCTTTTATTTTTATTTTTAGACTTATGGATTATGAATTAAACCTTAAAAATGAAAAAGGAAAATATAAACACAACCTAATAATTCAACTTAACTTAGACATGCATGAGTTAGCTTGCTCTAATATAATACATAAGGTTGAATGAGATTGCATGGTTTGGCAAAATGACCAACTTGAAAATTCAGGTTGGTCTATTAAACACTAACTCAATTCAATCCGAATTATTGTACACCTGAAATAGGTAATTATCTTGAATTAAATTTATAATCGATCTCAAGTCAATCTTTGAAGGTGATCGAAAAAAAAATGCTTCAAAACCATTCACTTCTAATATAATATAAGAAAGATAACACAAGAAATGAAGATGAAAGAAACACAGGAGAGAAACCAAAAGAAAACTCCTACTGATGGTTTTTTTTTCTTTTTTTTGTCTTCATCAAACTCCTAACAAAAATCACGCCACCACCAATCCAATCAGAAGAATACCCTCCTCTACTTTGATTTACTTTGCTTCAAATCTTCAATTGGAAACATAACAGCCGTCTGATTTTGATCTTCATCTTCATCATCAAGATGAAGATTCACATATCCTCCATCATCACTCTCCAACCTTTCCAAATCAGAAAAACTCAAGCTTGGTTTGATCAGCTCATGCAAACCGAACCCGCCACCGCTGTTAAACCGCGGTAGCGGTGCCACCATGAAAGAACCCGAGCGATGAGAAAAGGTAGTTGAAGAAGGAAAATGGTGGTGGTTGGTGGTTGGAGGGAAGATTGTGAGATTGAGATGATCTTGATCATGATCATGGTGGTGATTGATTTTAGGAGTTTGATCAGAGCCGTTGATTTTCTTATCATCAACTGATGAATAAAGTGAAGAAGATCCTTTGTTTTTCCTCTCAGTCCAATACCTTCGACAATATTTACAAAAATACCTGGGCTCAGACAGGCTGTAATTGTTGTAATAACAGAATTTTGTGTTTCTTGAATTGCACCTTGGACACTTCAAAGGTTGGTCCTTTTGAGCCCTTGCTTTTCTCTCCAACAAATTATTTTTATTTTTATCATTATTATCATTACCCTTTGAAGAAATTGATGGATATCCTTCTCCTCCAACTTCCATTTGCTTTACAACCACTTCACCACCTGGAAAAAAAAACAAATTTATTTATAAGAAATATGGAAAATGGCCATAACCCTAAAGAAGAAAAAGAAAAAGGAGTTTTTTGATGACCCATTTGAGAACTAGAACAGTTTATGTTAACAAAAGAGTTTTTTCCGATGACCCATTTGAGAATTGGAGCAGTTCATGTTAGAAAAAAAAAAGGACTTCTTTTGATGATCCAATTGAAAAATTAGAGCCTTTTTTTTTTTTTTTTTTTGAGAATAAGAAAAATTAAAGGCTCAGTGCAGTTTATTATACAAAAATGAGTTTTATTCAATGACCCTGTAAAGAACTAGAGCAGTTTATGTTTAAAAGATCAAGTTTTTTAGGAACCTTTTAAGAATAAGAGCAGTTTGTGTTGGAAAAAACTAAACTTGAATTGTTAGTGTCTGGTAATTAATTAGGTTTGCATGTATGTATGAAATATGGGAGGAATGCAAAAAAGGAGAAAAAGAAAGTACTTTGAACTAATTTAAAGAATGCCCAAGTGCTAAGTTTGGTGGAGAGAATAAAAATACCAGAGAATGATTATCTATATAGATGAAGAAAATGATTATAAAGAAAACGATATTTTGGATAAAAAAATGATTATAGCAATTCGTTATCATACGTAGGTTACATAGAACAATTAAAAAGAAAAATTAATTGCGATTGTAAGAAGAGCGATTAGTTATAAACTTTTACCTTAAACATGGATAAGAGAATCATTAATTTATAACCATTCTCATTTTTTTTAACTTAAACACTCCAAATGAATTATAGTTAAGTACAAACATACACAGACGGGCATCAGTTATAAATGTTCAAAAACAAACCAAGAAAAATAAAAGAAATATATATATATATGAAATTGCAGAGATTTGTTGAGAAAAAACAAGAGAGATTCATGATTCGATAAAAATAAAATAAATTAATAAAAACAAAAAAATAAAATAAAATAGAGGGTTTAGAGAAAGTGTAATTTACCAAATGGCAAGTGAAACAAACAGCTGAAGAGAGAAAAATAGCAGAAAGAAAAGAGTAGCAGAAAAGAGAATTAAAATGAAGTACTTTATATCTCTCATTTCAGGGTGTTTTCGTCTTTTCACCTCCCTTTAATTTTATTTTTCCATTAAATTAAAATAATCCAAGTTTTTGTTTAATTGTCACATTATCACCCCAAATTTTCTGCAACCATTCCTCACCAACTTCTTTTTTTTTTAGTATAATTTAGGGAGCAATACTTAGGTAAGGGTGGGTAAAGTATTTTGGAAATACTTACCCACCTTAGAGTCGCATATTTTTATTATTTTTTTAAAATTGGCTTTGATTGATAGAGAGAGAAATGTTAAAGTTGAGAGAGAAATGCAAAAAAGTAAAAATGTGTGGTTGTAAGAGAAATACTTACCCACCCTTACCTAAGTATTACTCTAATTTAGAAGAGTGGACCAACAAACTCTACCACTACTGCTTTGAGAGCCAAATACTGATTTTCGGGTTCGAACTTATGACTGTGAAGTTGATATAGTTAACACCAAACAAGATAAACCAACTTTAAATGTTAGAATTTTTACTAACTAATTTTGGATCAATTCATTTTTATTGAATCATATACTCGTTTGAATTTAATAAACTTTGATATATATATATATGGAGTTTCCATCTCAAATTCAATTTATGAAAAAAGAAGTTATATATATATATATACTATATTATGGGATCCTCCTAAACAAAATATTTTTCTTGTAATAAAAAAGCGTTCATCCAAAAAATCTTAAGAATTTAAAAATTTAAGCCTTAAATTTTTAAATGGGTAATCAAAATTAACTATTTCAACTTTAAACTTTCTAAATCGTCTGTATTTAGAGTAGATGTGTTAAATTTAAAATATGTGATTATTTTTTAATTAAGAAAGGCCATTATAATATATAAATAAAGCTAATTTAAGTATGGAACTTGAAGCCAACAAAAACAATAACTCAACGATATTAGTGTATACTCAATGTCTAATTGGTCTATGTAGCTTGAAGCTACACGAGCCCAGGCACTTTGGGTGGATGTGTTTTTAAAATATACAAACATTTATGCTTATACACACTCATATCATTTAATAATTAAAATACATTAATAAAGTTAGTTTTCACATCTTCTATAGAATTCTTCTCCCTAACAACTCCTCTTTATTTTATTGATAAAACCCTTTTTTAAAAAAACATATCAATTTATATTTTTTAATTAAAAAATACTATTGATACTAAAAAAAAAAAAAGTAGTTTTTTTTTAATGCCGATCGTAAAGGTAATTCATTGTTTGAATTTTTTAAAAAAAATAAATTTATTGTTTGAATAAAAAGTCATCGAGTGAGGTAGATTTATCTCCTAATTTGGACATTTGAAATGAATGGGCTTTATTTTTTCTTTATTCCACAACATTTGGAAATGAAAATTTTGAATCAAATTTATAATCTATATAAGATGTTTTTTTAGTTCATATATAAAATGTTATTAGAACTCTATTTATGAAACTTTTTTATCTAAGCATCTATATCAATTAAAAATAACGGGGAAAGCTACTAAGAAACAAAAATTTCCCCGTAATAGTTGGAATCATGGTTAGATTGTAAAATTAAATCATGAAGATTTTATGTTAAGATTTTTTTTTTTTTTAAGAAATATGAATAAGAAGTTGCATATTAACTTTTCGACTATATTTTAATAAAATATGAGATAAATAACCAAATTTTACTATAAGATTCTATGAATTTTAATCGTTAGATGTCAAAATCGTTAAAATAGTATATGAATTTCCGTGTAATAGTTGGAATCAGAGCAGTCCAGCGGTTGAGGGCAAGGATTTCAAGGCACACTACTTTGAGAGATTTCTAGTTCGAGGTTGCTGGAAAATACTTAAACTAGAATATTCTTAGAACTATTTCGGTGCCACAGTCTAGGGACGGACCATTGGTGCCCCGGGTATTGGGGAGTGAAGCTTCGATTTCCCGGTTTTCAAAAAAAAAATAATAATAATAATAATAAATAATAATAAAAAAAAGAGGTCAAAATCATGCATACCTCTAAATATTCTTCAAATAAATAGAGAAAAAAATAGCCGTCAAAGAAGACCGTTGAAGAAGTTTAGCTTGTAGTAGAATAAGGTCTTTAAAAAAAATAGTTGAATCATGTCTAGTTTTATACTAAAAATAAAATATAATAGTAATAACAATGTGAAACGGAGAAAATAAGTTTTATACTAAAAATAAAAAATATAATAATACAAGTGTGTGAAAGGGTTTTTAAATTAAATAATAAATATACAATGGATCAAAAGGTAATTTCCACAAATTTGGGTTAAGGGTTTAGGAGGTGTTTGGATGAGGAGTTAGTTTGAATATTTAGAAATTGAGAATTGTAGTAAAAAACTCGTTTTGATGAGGTTTTTTTAGGTTACAAAAATTTGGGTAGGAGACTTAAACCCAATACCTTTATGTAGAAATGTCCATTTAAACCGTGTGGGGCCAGGGCCCCGTGGGGACCCGCTCCGAACGGGGCTGTGAATCCCCAATTTCGATGGGGAATTGGGGAGTAAGTGGGGAAATTTTTTTTCTCGATGACTAAATGGAGATGTGATCACCATCCCCGTTTCCACAGCCCCACCCCAATATTTATTTTTTAAGGAATAATTTTTTTATTCCAATTAAAATTGTTATACATGTTTTTTTAATATTGAATGTATATATTTTGACAAATTTGAGAGAAATGTTGATATAAGAAAAAACAATAAAGTAGCTTTAAAAAAAAAAAAAAAGAGTACAGTAGCATTTTTATAATTTTTTTACACATCTTATAGGCATATATTGATATAAGAAAAAAGAATAGAGTAGCTTTTTGAAAGAAAAAAAAAACAATATAGTAGCCCTTTTATAGTTTTTTTTAACCATCTTATAGACATTACTTATGTAAAACTAAATAAGAAATTAATACAATAAATATCAAAACAAAACCATTGAAATATAT
>JBBMKA010005513.1:0-11409 GCA_037833695.1 Sechiopsis laciniata | reverse complement strand
AAATATTCATATGAATAGATAATTTCATCAACAAATATATTTTTATTTGAAAATTAAAGGGGTAAAGTATAGAAAAAGATATTAAAAAAAAAAAAATAGACGGGGCGGGGATCGGGGAATTCCCCCCCCCCCTCCCGCGTCCCCGGCCCCATTAGAGGCGGGTCTCCGCGGGGAAAATGGACACCTCTGGTCCTCTCAACCCTCACCTATATGAAATTAGCTCATGATTATGCTGAAAAAAACAGAAACAAAAGGTGGGAATGTTGTAAGCATCATGCAACAGAAACTTGTGATATAAATAATAGCAGATGAAGGTAGATCAGCAATGGAACAATAACCAACCAGCTTAAATATAACCAAAAAGCAGTAAACAACACAAAGCAAGCTACAAGAAGATGAAGAAAAATTTAAAATGCATTAAAGTGCTACAAAGATCTATAAAACAAGCATCCAGCAGAAAATTCGTGCTCAAAACTACACTCTAGAAGGTAAACGACGAAAACTACAAATGAAGGCAAAAAAAGAAGGTTCTAAAGGAAAATGAAGAAGACCGAAAATAAATGCTGCAAACACTGATTATTCCTTGACAAATCCAACAGCTCTCCAATCTAGCACCCAAAAATTCTAGAAAAGTTGCAGTCTTTTCTTCATCCCAAAAAATGTCTTTATATACTCCACAGCTTCATACTAGATCAACAGCTGAGATTCTAAGGCAAAAGATGCCTTCCTCTCCACTCCAGGACCGACAACTCTGACCTACAGCAGAGGGACGACACTCTGGCTCTTCTGACACTCCTCATGATCGCAGATTTTGCAGGAAATCCGTTATGTCATTGAGCGAATGCTGAAAACATTGGCGCTTTCTTGAAATGGCTTTTCTTCTCTTCAATTCAACTCCTCTAATGCAGGCATGACTCAGCATTCTCAGCATTCCAAAAATCCTGAAATGATAGCAACAAATTAACCTGACAAAGGGTTCCTAAAATGCATTCACAAATGCTTCAAACATTAACATTTCGACACTAAAACTCTCTTTTTCTTAATATTTCTGATCCTAGCCTCCTTTGCTACATGCAATGCAATTAAGCTTAATTCCCTATTCAAAGGTGATTCTATGCACTGAAAACAGATAATAATGCCTGATTCTTCGTTAAAACATCCTAATTGGAGGACTAAATAACTCTCTGATTGAGAGTTATCACTATTTCAAAATTATTCTACATTCAAAAGTTTAAAAATATACAAAACGTTTATAAAATATACTCTTGTTGTTTAAATTTTGATGAAAACCGTTGAAGTTTTATTTAAAAAATGCTCATAAACTTTAAAAAGTTTCAATGTTTGTATATATTAAAAAAATATATTCTTGTCAGTACGTTGTGGATGAAGATATTCAAATATATGTCATTGGTCCTCGAGGGGTGGGGCAATATTGTGAGGATATGCTCTTTTTTTTTTTTGGAAATGTGAAAATCGGAGCTTTGCTCCACTATATTTGGAGTAACCACGCCCGTCCCTAGGTCAGGCACCGAGAGACATAGAAGGGGAGGATATGCTTCTTTCAAGATCCCAGACTTAAGACTTTTATTTTTTATGTCAATTTTGACTCCACCCCTTCGATGTATCCCGATATTGCATTCTAGAGACAGGTCGGTGCCTTAAATATTATGGGAGTGAAACTCTCATTTCGAGTCATAGAAAAGAATATTAATGATAATAAACATATATATTAACATTTAAAAGATATATACTAGTAACAATTTGATCAACTAAGTTCCATAATTTTGAAAAAAGACTCGGATGAGTTTGAAAACCTAATTTGAAAGATTGTAGTAACAATTTGATCAACTAATCTTTAGAATTTTAAAAAAATATAAATAAATAAATGGTTGTTGGAATCAGTTTAAAAACCTAGATTGAGTAGGTTCAGTTGAGATTTATTTACTTCTTTAAAGTTTAATAATTACTTATCATTGTTTTAATTCGCCAGATCAATTTTTAACTTGAATTATTTAAATAATTTAGCTTCTCAAATATTCAAACTCTAGAGATGAACAATAAATTTTCGATGACCCATAATCGCTTATAAATTGAGATTTGTTATTTATTATTGCATCAAAATTAACATTAGAATTTAGAGTTCAACTGTAATCTTCTTATTTATTTAAACTTGTGAGATTCTTCTTATCAATTGTTATAAATTTTAATGCACATTACAACAAACAATAAAAATCAGTAGCAAAATACTAATGACCTTTCTATGTATAAAAAAAGCAAAGATAAAATGATAAACAACGATTAAAAAAGAATTATGTTAAGAAATTAATCACAACATCAGTTTAACAATTTAATTTATTAAACAATCAGAATTGACATAAAATAAAATCTTTAAATTTAAAATACAAATATAAAAATTTTCTTTTACAATTAAATATATGTAGCATATTTTAAACAAAAACTTTTAACATTTTTATAAAATATAAATTAACAATAAAAAAAATATTTTTATATTTTTTAAAGACCAAGAATAATTTTGAAACTTTTTTGTATTTTTTAAACAAATTTTTAATGTATTCTATGACAGCAAAATTATTTTGATCGTTGGATGTACATTAATGTTGTCGAATCATTGGTCTTGTTGCCAAAAGTTTAAAATATGATAATTCATAGACACTTTTGATAATGTAGCCTATAGAAGGAAAAAAAGGCACTTTCATCAGAAAGTACAAACTTATACCTTAAAAATCATGTATTCAAATCTCCAATAATGAGAAGACGAAGAAGAAAGAAAAAAAAAAAACTATGAACTTTTAGAGAATTATCAAAATTAGTAAAATCTTGAATTCTTACGGTAGCCTATAATTCACAACATAACCATTTTTATAAAAACATCAAAACCCAAATTTTGAAATTCACAATTTGACTAAAGCTATAAAAAAAAAACAACTTTATTTTTTTCTCAATAAAAAAAAGTATTGCCCTGAGAGAAAAAAAAAACATTTACAGGTGAGTTGACTCAGCTCCTCCCGACGGCGAACGGAACCACCTCCGCCAACGGAGTCGAAATCGGCGTCGGCACCGGCGACGTTCTGCAAACAGGGCAGCTAGGGTTCAGCCGCAACCACGGATCAATACAACCCACATGAAACAAATGGCTACAATCCGGCAACAACCGCAAAACGTCGCCGTTTCTGTAATCACCCAAGCAAATCGAGCAGCCGCCTGTGGCGGCGGACGCCAATTTTCCGTCCAGTTTTGCCTCCGAGTACTTAATCTTCGGGTACCCGTTAATTGCGTCATCTTCGAGCCCGGGTGATCCGAACTGGACGACGAAATCCGGCGGGTCCGCCGGCCGGGGACGGCGGCTACTCGGTGACGGGACGGTGGTTCTGGTGCAGAAATAGGTGGTGATTGTTAGGGTTGTGAGGAGGAAGAGGATTCCGACTGAGATTCCGACGATGTAGGGGAAGCCGCCGACATCGCCGGAGCTTGTGGTAGAGTTCATGGAGAAAGGAGAATGGAAGTCAAGGGTAGAAGGGGACTTTTGTGTTCTTTAATAAATGAAATGAGAAAGAAATAGAAAAATGGTTGGAGCCAAATAAGAAATTTCAAATATTTACTAATCTAACCCATTTAAACTTTTTTTTAACAATATATATGCATGTGAACAAGGCGAGAGCTCTAACGGCATCTTGTACATGGTTACAGGTTCGAATCTATTTTCGTCCTTACAAAATTTATCTTTTTTTTTGCGGGAATCGGGTTTCTCGCGGGAAATTTTTCCCCATTTATTTTATTTCTTTTTTTTTTTTTATATATTTTTAATAATAATTTCAAATAATTAAAATTTATTTAATTGTATCTTATCAACTTTTAACTATATCCTTAATTATTATGGAAAAATATTCATTTGAATAAATAATTTCACCATCAAATATTTTTTGTCTAAAAATTAAATAGTAAAATGGGAAAAAAAATTAACAAAAATTTAAAAAAAAAAAAAAAAATTGTAAATGGAGTGAGAATCGGGAAAATGGAAATGGAAAATACATTCTCCGTCCCCGACTTCGTTCACCGCCTAAACGGTCCCGGCGGGACCCGGCCCCGCGAGGAAAATGAACATCTCTAATTCAATTTTAGTCTTTACATTATTTTTTATTTTACTTTTATACTTGTTTTCTTTTAAAAATTAAATTTATATTTTTTTATACAAAAATATTAGGAAAAGAAGATTCGAACATATAACCCCATAATTATTAGGTTGTATGAGATGCCATTAGAGTTTATTCTTTTTGGCAAATCTATATATGTTGTTAGCCTTTGTATTGTACTTTGGACTTTTTTTTTTTATTATTATTATTTTAAATAATAAAAATATCAATTGAGTTATGTTCACTTTAACATTATTTCAGTTTTAATATGCATACTTTTCATAAATCTTAAAATTAAAATTCATGATAAGTATAAAACTTTTATATATATATATATAGAAATTGATTTAATAAGAATAATAATTCTAATATAAGAAAAGAATAATGTAAACCTATTTCAAAAATTCATAAAGTAAAAGGTAAACAAAGCGACTTTATTTTTTTAAAATAAAAATTCACAACGTTATAGACCAATTTTGAAATTTATTAAAATTTAATATTTGACATTATAAGGAAAAAAAAATGAAACAAAGCGACCAATATGATATTAAATATCAACCCAAAATGGTAACACAAAGACGTTAAATTATACTTTCTCAAAAAAAAAAAAAAAAAAACGTTAAATTATACTACTTTCAAATGGTGTTAATTCAAATTTTAAGTTTGATCTAAGTTTGTTGTCTTGTGTTTTTTAATCAAACAATTGCATTATAGAGAATCAAACTATTCAATCTTTACCATAAATTGGCGGACTTGTCAAACTAGCTGACGTGTACTGTTTTAGCTAGTTGATGTATTTTAATTACTATTTGCCTAATTATTTTGATCAATGGTATCGACTTTTTGTTTAGAGGGCACTACTACTCAATATGAGATTGAAATACTTATTTTCATAATTAAATCGTCGTGATCGTGAAGTTGATGAATTACTACTCATAATTCATTCGACAAATGATATCGACGCGATTATTAATAAATGGGAGTAATATGCATATTATTTTCAAAAAAAAAAAAAACTTTTTGTCTTTAAAGTTGAGATATTTTTATTTGGTCTTTATCTTCAAAACCAAATATTTTTTTTTTGTTTTTTTAATACAAGTTGGGGGAAGGGAGATTACAAATATCAATTCAAGGGATCTAATTCATGACCGTGGAGTGGAAATGGACTAATATCAAATCAGATAACTCATCGCGCCACCAACCAATTAGGTCAAAACCAAATACTTAACTATTCAGTTTATTCATCATTTTAATCAACCTTTTAATGTGTAACTAACGATTTGGTTATCATTAAAATTGAGCATTATTAATTGATTTTGAAATATATAAATCAAATATAAATCACCCTCAAAGTTTAGAGATAAAACGATAATGTCTTTTCCTATTATTTTTTTTTTTAATTCTTTAGAAATTCAAACATCATTGTTAAATTGTATATGATATGCTTAGAGTTATAATATATCTATACTATTTTAATATGGAGCATACAAAATTAACCTTTTTTATTCAAAGTGTGGGCACGTTTGGCCAGACGGGAAGGAGCTGGGAAGGGAAGGGCCTTCCCGGCGTTTGGCCAGCAGAAATGCTAATTGGACTTAACACGGCGCGTGGGAACCACGCGCCCGATTATCCCGGCGCGTGGATCCTGCGCCTTCTTCTTCTTTTTTTTTTTTTTTTTTAAATTGACATTTAAAACGGCTTTTATTACTTAATTTTTAACTTTCCTTAAATTTCCACTTTCCTTAATGTTAGTTTTTAACTTTTTGTATATTTCCACTTTCCTTAACGTTCTGTTTTTAATTTTAGTTTTATATATTAATCCTAATTAATTTTCCTTTAAAGTTTCCTTATTTATTCTTTTCTTTATACATACTTATTTATTCTTTAAGTTTCCAAATAAAGTTTTCCTTTATTAATTTTCTTTAATGTTATTCTATTTTGTTTTCAATTAAACGTTTTTGTTTTGAATCTTTTTTAGTTTTATAGTTACATTTTTTTTTATTTAAAAAAAATAATTATATTTTTGTTATAGTATTTATTTAAAATAAATTTATCAAAATTAGAATTTGAAATTGAGATTTTTTTTTTTATTCAACAATATTTGAGACTCAAACATATAATTAGGTAGTTATTACGTGATACATGATGTCACACATTGTAGCAAAATATGTCCTATGTTCTTTAACAAATATTAGCAATTATGATGCATTTTAAATTTTTTATACAAAAGTATATATCGATAAATATTGACTTTATAATTCATCAAACTTTTATAAATATACACATTTAAAAAAATAAAATAAAAATAAAATTTTGACAAGATACAAGTCATCAAAACTAAATAAATTTTTATTTTATTATAATTCATCTTAAATTCAATTTCAAAACAATTAGCATGTACTTTAAATAATATTTTTAATTATTATGCATTTGATTTTTATTGACTATATTTAAATTTTGTTATATAAAAATATATATTCGTAATATTGATTTTATTATTTGATAATTTTGATAAAAAAATGTACTAAATTTTAAATTTAATTTAAATATTAAATAAAAGGAAGTAGATTTTAAAAGGAAATGATCATTATATTCCATTTATCTTTTCAAAAAAAAAAATCATTATATTCAATTTATGAATATTATATTAAAAACATTAACTATTAAAAAAAAATTACATCACTTTTATCCCTTCTCACCAAACACCAATTTATTATCACTTATCTTCCTTTCCCTTTCTACCAAACATAAATTTACTCTTACTTCCCTTCCCATCTCTTCCTTGTCCATCCCTTCCTTTTCCTTCTCACCCGAGCCAAACATGCCCTAAGAGTATGGACTAATAAAAACCTAGTTGATTGAGCCATTTGCAATTATAATACTTCTTAAAAACAAAATTGACATTAAATCTTAATACTCCTTTTTAAGCATTTTGTTATTTTATTTTGTTGGTTTGTTTATTTTTCTCGAAATAAAATGAGTTTATTTATTTTAGTAGAAAGAGCAACTTGTTACATTGGCCCTATATATTTTGTCCTTATTTAAAAAAATGGAAGCTTTCCATCTGCAGCTATATACCAGGTGATCATGCAACAGTTATACCAACAGCAGGCGTTATGTGAATTTTGTGAGAATTATTATTTTAAATATAGCTAAAACTATTTAATTATTTTTTCTGTGAGGATTTATTTTCCTAAATTATTTAGATATAAATCTTACCATCAGAATTAATAAACTATGAATAAGAAGTGGTGATTCAAGTTTAGGTTATACTAAATATTGCAAGAGTTGTCAATAAAAGTAGTAGCTCGACTCAGTGTACACCTAACGATAAAAAAGGTATGAGTTTGAATCTCTTACCCTCAAATTGTTGTTATCTCAAATAATAATAATAATAAATAAATAAAAAGCAAGAGTTGATCTTGTAGTCATGGGTGCAATTTATGTTACCACCTATCTATGCATTAAATTAATTTTTACTATATTTTTTTTACATCTAAATTATGTTATGCAATTAGGTGACATGTCACATAAAAATAGTCCAAAGATACATATAAATTGATTTTATTACATTTATGAAAAAAAAAAAGTTATAGTGTAGTGGGTTTTGAAAACCACCTGATGGATTTAGAATCTTGACTTCTGAATTAATTATGAGTATATGCCTAAATTTCTTAAACTATTCTCAAGGTATGACTAGAACTTAGTTTTTTTATTTAAAAAAAAAAAGAAAAGAAAAAGATAAATTATTTTGGTTTTTTTTTTTTTTTGAAACACAAATTAGTTTGGTATTTAGAACTTGTCTAATTAATAATTCACTTTTTAATTATATTCTGAATTTAACATGATGATGATGAATCGAACCTTTGTGTTGTTATTTAATTATGAGGATATGCCTAAGTCCTTTGAATTTAAATATATATATATATTATATTATATTATAATATAATATAAGTTAACATTAAATATTTGAAGAGTCCTATATGTTGTTGCATTCCCTCTTTGGCCCTTGCATAATTTATTTTTTGAACTGCGTGTTTTCTATTTTTTTTTTTTAGGAGTGGAAGTCCTCCACTTATGAAACAATTTAGTTCTTATATTTATTAAAAAGATAATTATCAAAATATTTAATTAAAAATATTCAAAAGACTTGATTAGGCCGAAACATGTTTATAAAACATGGGTAAGCAGAATAAATAAAACATAGGTAAGTAATTAAGATCTTCTAAGATATTTATGTTTATATATATATATATATATATATACATACACACATCTCAAATGTAATTATTTCTGGTTTCTCAAAAAAAAAAAAAAAATATTATTATTTCTGAAAAATTAAAATAAATGTAGTTTTTTTTATATAAAAGAAATAAATGTAGTTAAATTATATATATAGTCTACATGCTTCAATATTGCTCACTAGAACTGAGTTATTTTTATTTTTTGTTGAAGTCTTTCATCCTCAAATATTGATAAGTTCATTACAAAAAAATATATCTCAATATTAAAGTTGAGGATTGATCTTGTGACTGTGGATTAAATTAAATTATAATACTCAATGAAATTAACATACAACTAACTCTTTCGATTCATTTCATTCCATTTTAGTCTTTATGGTAGTTCAAAATTTAATCTTAAAATATATAAACGCTCAATTTCAATCCACCTTTAATCAAGTTTAAAAATCAATTTCTTTTGTTATTTTATTGTTAGCTTTTTAGAGAAAAAGCCAGTTCAATTAATCTTCCCTCTATAAAATTCAAAATTATAATTATATTGTTTTTTAATGAAAATAATAATAATAATGTAATCAATTTTTATTAAAATAATAATTTTAAACCAGCATATAGACTAATTTTAAAATTTATTATGTCCAAAGAACAAAATAATTTTTTTTTCCTTAACTGATTTTGGAAGTTTTTTTTTTTTTTTTTTTTTTTTTTTTTTGAGGGAACTGATTTTGGAAGTTTGTTTTACACTTATTATTATTTTTAAATATCTCGGTGGCATTGGACAGCAAGCTTTGGCAAGAAAACTGTGCTCGTGCTATGAGCTGGCAAGACACGTGTGGTGGGCCCCACTCAAACGCAGATATTTTTAATAAATTATTTAAGAAAGTCTAAATAGAATTTAATTAAAATTTGACTTGTCACGCTTATGCTAGAGTTATTTCTTTATATAAGAAAAGTCTAACCTTAATGCTTAATGGTTCAGCTTTAGCTGTTTATTTATGACACATTTAAAATTTAATATTATGGGTAAAATAATATTTTGGTCCCTAAACCATCATACAAGTTTTATTTTGATCTCTGAATTTTCAAAAGTCCAATTTTAATTTTTGAACTATCATATTTGTTTCGTTTTAGTCCCTCAACTTTCAAAAGTCAAATTTTGATAATTGAACCTTCTAAAAAGTTTAAAAGTAGTAATTGGATTAGAAAAAAAATCTTAACCTCAGTTAAAAGTAATGAGGTGTCAAAATAATAATAATAAAATAAATTTATTATCATCTTCTTCAATCCCTCTCTCTCACCTCCCTCTTAAGACCCGTGATTTTCAATTTTAAGAAAAAAAAAAAACAAAGCTTGAAATTTGAAACAATGGTTCTCTTCTAATCCTTACTTCTTTTCTTTCTCAACTCTTTCCACCCCTCAAATTTGAAGAGAGAGGTTGTTCCTAATAGAAACCGTCACTAATACAAAGTCAAATAGCCAGTACAATAGTAGGATAAAATGGCAATGGACAAACAAATGTTGTTCCTAACTATTCAATTCTCATATCAACATAGAAACCACCACCAATACAAAGTCGTATTCAAACTTCTAAAAACAACAAAAAGAAACACCTCAAAGCTCACATTGATTGTCGATAAAGGTATTGAGAGAGATAAATCAATCAATATAGTTCAAAACAACACATAATCGCCAATGAATGAACAAACTCGACCAACTTAAACATCTAATCTAAAGGTTGAAGAACCATTATTTCAAATTTCAAACTCAGTATTTTTTCTTCTTAAAATTGAGACTCACAGGTCTTAAGAGAAAGGTGAGAGAGAGGGGTGAAGAAGATGATAATAAATTTATTTTATTATTATTATTTTGACACCTCATCACTTTTAACTGAGGTTAAGATTTTTTTTTTAATCACTAACTACTTTTAAACTTTTTAGAAATTTTAAGGATCAAAATTGGACTTTTGAAAGTTAAAGGACCAAAACGGAACAAAAACGATAGTTCAAGGATTAAAATTGGACTCTTAAAAATTCAAGGACCAAAATGAAACTTGCATGATAGTTCAGGAACCAAAATAGTATTTTACCCTAATATTATTCTGTATTAATTATTTATTAATTAATTTTACCAAGTAATTATTCCGTGAAGGTTAAGTCATCATCTGACTCAAATGAAACAATTTTACACGCATAAGAAACCTACATTTACAAGAAAATTGTGCACTACTATTGTTTTTCTTTTTTTAATATATATTTGAGTGTTCGGACAAATTTAGGTGTCACACAATCTATTCATCTTTACAACATTTAAGATTACACAAATCTAAAAAAAAGTAATTCTCAAATAACGTATATCAAATTCATATAATCTTTTAATTCTTTATACATTGTCATAATCGAAATGTCAAACTATATGGATTAAGTGTGGAGTGTTTTCACAAATACAATATTAAAAAAGTTGGTAGTGAATTCAATCCATAATGGCTATTAATAGAGTTTAGAAATGTAGCAAATAGAAGAAAACATTAATAGAGTTTAGAAATGCATAAATACTGCACATACAATACAACCCTAATTGCATTTTATATATAGAAAATAAGATTCTAACTTAACCAAAGTTTAATGGACTCTAACTCTCTAACAACCATCTATTTAAAAATGAATTTTCTATAAATTTTTTAACATATAAATATATATTACAAGCAAGATGATATATTTTGTAATATTAGTTGAAGTGCGCAAATTGACCGCATCCTCATAGATATAGTAAAAAACAATATTCGAAATGTAATGTTAGTTATTAAATTTTTGCTTACTTTCATTTGGGTAAGAATAAAAACATTCAATGATATATCCATAAATACAAAAGTCAACATAATTAATTGGTATTCTAATATATATTAATATTCAATCGATATATATATAGCATGTATTAATCTACATATAAATATAATTACAAACAGATTTAAAAAAAAAAAAAAATATATATATATATATATATATATATATATATATATATAT
>JBBMKA010005512.1:0-11409 GCA_037833695.1 Sechiopsis laciniata | reverse complement strand
ATATATTAGTTTATGTATTAGAGAAATAATGTAATGGTACCTCAAATATAGTAATTGAATAAAGAGCATGCAAAATTTTCAAATGTACATCAAACCATTAATTTGAGACACTACATGGATGTATACATCTCTAGGACAATATAGTCTAGATCAAATTCATACAATTGACATAATTTTAATTACTTTCCAACTCTAACTTATAAACACACATTATTGTTTTTCTTAAAGACTGTTTCCTGAACATTTAAGACTGTTATGCTAATAAACAGACTGGAAGCAAATATTTTACATATAAAATTCATGTTAGAAAACCGGAAATCAACAAAAAATATAGAGAAAATGTAAAAGAGAATAACAAAGAAATTTACGTGGTTCACTAACGGTGTGTTAGCTACTCCACAGGTAGAGAGAGGAGAATGATTATACTAATGAGAAGTCGAAAGTACAGGATGTCAATTGTGAGGGCTAGGGTTTAATTCGATTTATACAGTACACTCTCATTAAACCCTATTATTGATAAGATTGAAATACATAAAAGTCCATATACGAAAATAGAAAAGTCCTTATATCTTTCGTTTAGGTTTTGGGGGCGATGCCTCCAACCCCTATCATGGATCTTGCCTTTGAGACCCCGACTTGCTGACCTGGTAGGGAAACCCTATATAGACTAAGTAATCTTAGGACATTAAATAGTTAAGACATATCTAAAAAATTCATTCAATTACCAATTTTTAATCAGATTTCAAATTTAATTATATTAGAACTAAATATTCATTTGAATTTAACAGATTCTTATGTTATATAAAATAGTGTAGACGTTTATCTCAAAACTAATTGATAATAAAAAAGTAACGATTCACCTATCTTACAAATTGCTAAGAAGTCTATTCATGGATCCTTTATGCACTAATGTATTCAAAATCATATCTTTTCCAACACGGTCTCATTGAAGGTTAATCCTCTCTAGGATGGTCAAGTTTGACCCTGGGGAATTGTCTCAAGGTTGCTTGGGTGTTTGTTATTGGGCCTCTTCCAAGTTAGGTCTTTTTAACCTTTGTTAGCCCAATAGGCTTGGACCACTTGATGCTTCTCTTGGGCTTCATTAGTAATTTCTCTCACAACTTATAAATAAATAAATAAATAAATATATATATATAGTTTTTAATTTCAATTTGTATCTTCAAACAAACTTTGAGAATATATTGACTAATTTCTCGTATTAACTGCTTTGCTCTGTAACTAAATAATCTCCGACGATATTAACACCTATGTACTATTTTGACTATAACTTTATTTATTCACATCTTGTTAGTAGTTAAAAGATCGAAAGAGGCGATAATTTAATAGTTTGATTGTTTGGTAAAAATTAAATTCAATATTGTGATCAGGAGTTCGTTTTCAAAAACCAATATTTAATTTTCATTTATTTGAAAGTAGTATCTTATTTTGTGATAAAATAATATAGAATACAATTTTCTTTCTTATAATCCATATTCAATTTGGTTGTTTATTTTTGGGCAATTCCAAAATAAAATTAATATAGCAAAAAAGAAAATAAAATTAATGCGATAGAATAAAAGGCAGAAGAGGAATCGTGTATTTGTCTTGTCTCGGAGTTTAGGCAGCAGGGTCGGGCTGTTGGCATCTTCATTTTTCCTCTTAGCTTCACTGTACAATGCCCTCCTTCGCTTGATCACACTTTCATGTCTCTCCCCACCAAACGCTCTGCTAGCGCCACCGCCAACGCCGCCGCGAGCTCCGTCGTCGTCTCTTCTTCACCCACTTCTATCTCTTCCCCTCCTATGAAAAAAACCAAATCCCAATCTCTTCCCAACAAGAACGGCCTCCACCACCACCGCCCTTCCTCCGACATTACTTCCTCCTCCGCCGCCGCCGCCGATTTCGACCCTTCCTCCATGGCTTTTGATGAAGATCTCAACCCCGACCACTCCCCTCTCATTGGCCCTAGCCGCGCCGTCGCTACCAATTTGTCCAGGAAGAAAGCTACTCTCCCTCAGCCTCCCAAGAAGCTCGTCATCAAGCTTCTCAAAGGTCTGTTATTTCGACTCCTTTTCCAGGGGTTTAGGGCAAATTCGTGGTTAGGTTTTGTTTTTTTGCGTTATCGATTCATTTTTTGGAGGTTTGGTGTTTCTATTTGGGGGTTTTTGTGTTGATTGGTTTTTTTCGTGTTCTTGGTTTGAAATTACTTGGAATTGAGCTGTAACTAAACATGGGCAGTGGGCGCTTGGGTGTAATTCAATTCATTTTTTTGTTTTTGTGGCGTTTCCTATTAGATTACTTGGAATTGAGCTATACTTGGACATGTTTTCTGCTGATTTTCTTTCTGATTGCTGGTTGTATTGTACACACCGTGCATTTGAATTTTCAAGTGGGTCCTAAGAAATTCCATGATAGAGCTGTTGAGTAATGACGTGGAACTCTCTGATGCGAACGTCATTACATTAGCTCCACCAGGATTAGGAAATATCATTTCTTGTTTTTTTTTTTAAAACAAAATGACTTCTCATTGAAATAATGAGAAAGACATAAAAATGAAACAAAAAATGCTACCAATCAATGAAGAAGAGAAACAAAGAGAACCAGAAATCAAAATAAGAGATAAGAAATTTTCCAACAATGACAAGCCTTGGAGAGCTTGAAAGCTAGCTAAAAAAGAAACAAAAGAGCAGGCGACCACCAAAAACTGAATTCCGAATGGGCTTTTTATGTGGGGCAAGGCATGTCTAGGAAGCCTGAAATAAAAGTGCTTCACTAAGGCAATAATTCTATGTTTCTCTTTGAATCTCAGTTACCAAGTTGTTTTGTAATTACCATTTAGAAGTAATCCATTTAGATTGGAGATTAAGAGGAGGATGTTGCATATAGAATTGGGAAGTTAGTATCTTTATTTTGAGTACAGTTCTAGTCAGGAATATTTACCCTTTTACCAATATCTCAATTAAAAGTTAATGATGATGGTAGATTCTTTTTTTGAAGAAAAAATCATGCTTTCGTAGACAAAAGAATGAAAGAACACACAAGCAACAGGGCATTCAAAAGAAGAAACCACAAAAGGGAGGTATCTATGATGATTGTAGACTTGTAGCATCTGCCCAAAATTAAAGCAAATGTACTTTCAACTTGGTATCTATTATTATAGTGCGGTCACATCTATACTTGATTGGAGAATAGTTTTCCTATTTAGGTCCCATCTGTTTTTGTTTACTGCCTAGCGTTTTGTGGTGTAGTGAAAATGGTTTACAGTTTCTCATTGTCCTTTTTTTCTCTATGAAGCAAAACCGACCCTCCCTGCTAATTTTGAGGAGGATACATGGGCAAAGTTGAAATCAGCCATATGTGCCATATTTTTGAAGCAACCCGATTCCTGTGATCTGGAGAAGCTTTATCAGGTCAAATTTATGACTATTTTTTGTTTCTTTCTCTACAATTCTTTGGTTGAAAAAGGGGGCAGTTTCTGAAAATTTGTCATTTATCCATATCTTAGGTCTCTCAACCAATTGCTCTATTTCATGCAGGCTGTTAATGATCTTTGTTTGCACAAAATGGGTGGAAATCTTTATCGGCGGATCGAGATGGAGTGTGAAGTGCACATATCGGCAGCATTACAGTCTTTGGTTGGGCAAAGCCCAGATTTGGTGGTTTTCTTGGCTTATGTTGAGAAATGTTGGCAAGATTTTTGTGATCAGATGTTGATGATTCGTGGTATTGCCCTGTATTTGGACAGGACTTATGTCAAACAAACACCAAGTGTGTGCTCATTATGGGACATGGGCTTGCAACTTTTCAGAAAACATCTATCTTTATCGTCAGAAGTTGAGCACAAAACTGTTACTGGTCTCTTAAGAATGATTGAGAAAGAAAGGTCAATCTTTATTCTTGAGGATGCATTAATCTTTTTCAAGTATATGGATATTGCATCTGAATATGGTATTCCATGTTTTTTATTTATTGGAAACTAATTTTAGGACTGTGATTTCTCATGCACTTTTTGGTTAATAAAGTTAATAGTCTTGGTTTTTGTTGATGGAAAAGCTTGTATACTTGCAATGAATCGTTAGCAGCTTAGTTTATCTGGAGGATATAAACTATTGACAAAAATGGTCATGACAGATCCCTATACGAGTACCTGTGCTTTGAAATGAGGATTGACAAACAATTAAGATAATCTTTTCTATGCAAATATATTTTTGTGCATTATATATATGTATGCATAGACGAGCCGTTGCTTTAAGGATATTTAGACACGAAATTTTACCTTTCTTTAAACTGTGCCCACCTAGAAATTGGAGAAGTTTGTCATCTCCTCTTCTTAGCCAAGAGATCTTACTTTTTTGAATCAATCTTATTCCCTTTAATACTGAGATGTCTAATATGCCTTTTTTTCCATATCTTTGTCTAATCTTTTTCTACATTAGAAAGTTGCGTGTTTTCCTTCTCAGCATCCAAAAGTTCTATATTATTCTCGAGATTTTTCTTTTCAGCAAACAAAGCAATGTAAGGCACTTGCATCATTCTTTGATTTGTAGGCACTCGTATTTGGATCAAATATTTTTGGAATTTAGAGTGGAGAGAAACTACAAACTCGGTTTTCTGCGTTGTTTTGAAAAATATTGGCAACTTGAAAATATTGGACCTGCTGCAATGAAAGTTATTTATTATTATTAATATCATCATTATTTTTAAAGAAACAAAAACATCTTCGTTGATAAAATGAAAGTATTACAGATGGAGAGGAGAGAGTTAGGTTCTAAGCTTCGTTTACAATGAGATAACATTGTTTATAATTGGATAACCATCATGGAATGACCTAGTGGTCATAAGGGTCTTGGAGAGCTAAGAGGTGGTGGGTTCAATCCATGGTGACCGCCTATCTAAAAATTTTTACGAATTTTCTTCATATCCAAATATTGTAGGGTCATGTGGTATGTCTCATGACATTATTCGAGGTGCGCGCAAGCTGGTCTGAATTATCTCAGATATAAAAAAATAAAAAACATGGTAAAAACCAAGACTGATGATGTCAAGAAGTTGAACGACCAACTTACGATCCAAAGAGATAGGCTTGAACCTCTAAGGGATTATCTCATGAATGAGTTACACATCTGAGAGAAGAACTCTTATACCGAGAATCTTCTTCGGATCTGGAGAGGGAGGATTGAGGTCTCATCCGGTGCCGGTTTACTGATGGTTGAATATTTATTATGAAATGACATATACAATTTTAGTTTTAGTTTTTTCTATTAGTTTATTCCATATATATATATATATATATATATATATATATTTTAAATTTAGTCTGTAAAATAATTGACTAAAATAGATCTTTAATTGGTGTTTTAGGCTAGGTGAAGCAGTTAATCGGACTCTCCTCAACCACCTTTTGAAGATGTTTACCGCACTGGGAATTTACTCAGAGAGCTTTGAAAAGCCATTCCTTGAATACACTTCCGAGTTTTATGCTAGTGAAGGCATGAAACATATGCAGCAGTCAGATGTTTCAGAATATTTAAAGCATGCAGAGGTGCACATTCATCTATTTTTGTGATAATCTTCTAATTTTCTTAACCATATTTATAAATTGATTGTCTCCAAGGGGTGGCGCAGTGGTTGAAGACTTGGACTTTGAGGGTATGCTCCCCTCAATGTCTTGGGTTTGAGACTCACTTGTGACATTACTCCTTCGATGTCTCTAGTGCCTAGCCTAGAGACGGACATGGTTACCCTTGTTTCAAAAAAAAAAAAAAAATTTATAAATTGATTAAGTATTCAGTAAGTGTTTTGGGCAAAATAAGCTTTTGGTGTCTCAGAATTGGAGTTGGTGTCTATTTGGTCTCTGAACGTTCAAAATAGACATTTTAGTCCATGAGGTTAGAAAATAGTTCTAAATAGTCCCTCCCCGAGTTAAGTTGATCGTTAGTTAACCATGCCTTCACTGTTGAATCCACTCCATTCTCATTCCTCAATCTTGTGAGTTTTATTCCATGATGTAAAGACGACCGAATTGGGTGGGTGAATCAAAAGCTGGCTACAGTTTCAGACCATTTCCACTGCCATGGAGAGCTTGGGTTTGGGTTATAGAAACATTTTGATAGTTAGGTGTTATTATTATTATTTTTTTAATGAAACCAAGAAATTGGAGCTTTGCTCCACTATACTCGGGGTAACCATGCTCGCCCTTAGGCCAGGCACCGGGAGACATCGAAGGAATGAACGGGGAGGTGTCTACAAATAGTTAGGTGTTATTAGTAGCACGAAGGAGCTTATTTCTCAAATTGAAATATTTTTGTTTTAAAACTTTTTTTTGGATAGGAAATAAACAATTTCATTGATATGTGAAAGTGTTACAAATAACTTATTGAAACAAATGACAAGGAAGAAGAAAGGAAAAGATTGGGGTAAGAAGTGGCCAGTAACATATGGCAATCAGAAGGCAAAAACACATGAATAAATCGATAGTTACAAGCCCATACACCAAAAGAAACCGAGAGAAATCTCAATAGAGAGAAAGAAACATAACGGTGGGTGTCGGCAGAGGTTTGTGTGTCAATGCCACCAAAGAAGAAGGAAGAAAGAATGCCACCTGAATAATTCTTAAGTTATTGCCCTCTAATTTTGGACTTAAGGCTTGTGTGTCACTATTGTCGAAAGATGACCGGAAAAGAATGTGTTTAAGTCGTTGCTAGATGGTCGAAAAAGAAGGAAGAAGTGTGATATTTTTTTGGAAAGAGACGCTTGGCGGAGAGGCTTTTACGCTAGAGTAGAACATTGCTGCTTGTCAAGGGTCGCTCGAGGAGAGCGTCGCTCTTGCTTATGGAATGACCCTTGCTTGTTCACATTGTGGTCGACTGCTAGGGGGATGATATTGGAAGATGGCCGGAGAAAGAAGCACGGCGTGTTGGAAGATGTGGCACTAGAGGTGGAAAGATGGGATGGTGAGGATTTACAACTTTAGGGTTAGATAGTTGTCATGTGAGAAAGAATAGTCGAGGTGCTCTTACGTTAGCATTGTATCTCAAAAAAAAAAAAAAAAGTTCTAAGTTCCAGCATTTTAGTTTCATCCTATATCATTTAAAAAAATGACTAATAAGCGAATCCATGATATTCTGTTCAGTCAAAACTCAAAAGGGTTCGACCATTTAGAACTTCGTGGACCAAATATACATTAATTTTAAACTTCAAGAACCGGAACTGTATTTTCCCAAATCCTTTTTGAAAACAAAAAGAACTAAGTAGCAATAATTTGAATTTAGATGGAAGTCCAAGGTAGAAGATTAAAAAAATACCTTGTAATTGTAAAAATAAGAAAAAGCTGGCTGGTCCGCTGCTTATGTCACAAAGATGCGGAGTCATTATATCATATTGTTCTCCATTCTGTTTTTTCCACTAAAGGGACGTCTTGGTTGACGAAGGAGTTTGGCCTTGTGGGGTGTCTTATGAACAGATGGGTGGATGGTGGATTGTTTGACAGGTAGTGTAGTCCATTTAAGAGCAGAGTCAAGATTTTATGGCATTATGCAGTTAGAGCTTTGGTTTAGTTACTTTGGAAAGAAAGCGGCCAAAGGATTTATGAAGACAAAGGTGTCGACTTTAGAACACAGATCACAAAAAAATATTTTGTAATTACAGCGTCCTTCAGATTTTGCTTGATTGGAAGGTTTTTCTTTTAGTTTTGTTGTGAAGGGGGTTCTCTACATTGGCCCTAGGTTATCCCATTTGTGATTAATACAAGGTTCTCTTTGTCTCTCATAAAAAAAGGGCTAATTACAAGATCTATTTATTTTGGAAGTCCAAAAAGAGTTATATAAGTTGTATATAAAAAGAGTTATAGAGCCTCAAATGCTCCAAAGTGAACTCATCTTCCACCTTATCCATCTTGATAAATGAAATCTTGTTCCTAGATCCCATTATTCTTTGAAAATGATGCAGGAAAGGGAGTTGAGAGACAATGATAGCAAAGAGGAAGATTTTCACGGTAAGCCAAATAATTCAGCATAATTTGAAAATCTTGCTATGACTCATCCAAAAAGATCTGGAAAACAGGCAATGTATGAACAAATGATAAAAGTTCATCTTTACCTGTTCTTTTGATGGTTAGGACACATCCAAGTGTGCCTTTCTTTGAATGGTTTCACTATGCTAACCTTTCTTAAGCTGTCTACAAGAAAGCAAAAATTTGACCCCCTCCAAAATGAATCTTATATGAGCTTGAGTATGAAAATTTGGCTGTTTTGGTATGAAGAATGGCTTGTGAAGTATCAAGGTTTTGGAAATCACAACGTGGATATGGAATAAAGGGGTTGAAGTAGAAAACCTTAGCGCCACCTACTTTTCCAACCTGATATTCCTCCTCCTCTGGGGCTGTTTTCTCCTAAATTTCACCGACTCAATCTTTCTTCCTCCATTGACGTCGAATGTTCGTCTTTTTCTTCCTCTTTCGACGCTAAACTTTTTCCCTTTTTCTCTCAAAGCTTCTTTCCTCCTCTAGCGTTGCGATATGCATCTCTTCTTCATTGATGCTGCCATCTGGGTTACTGACCAAAAGGTTCCTCGTCACCTTTCTCATCCCAAAAACCCAAGCATTTCATTTTTCTTCACGTCTATTCCGAAAACTCTTCCTCCTGCTTATGCAACCTTCTTCCCCTTGGAGAAGCCCTTGTGGCATTGTGAGCATCCCTAATCTCCTTTCCTCCACTGTTGCTGCGTTTTTTCGACCATTCTTTCTCCTTTGGCGTCGCAACAATAGCTACATCTCTAGCATTTGAGCGTCTCGTACTTGTAAGCTTTCAACGACATCCACCACCTTCCAGGTCATATTCTGGCGGCATTGACCTCACTATTCTTAGTCATCCTCATCTCCATTCTTATCTGGCAACATCAAACTTTCCTTCTTCTCTGACCATCTACCGACAACATAGACTTCGACATAACACTAAACTTTTCTTCTTTCATTGGCCATCATTTGATGGCTACGTTTTTATAGATCTTCGTCGAGTACAATGTGAGCAAGCACCTCTTCTTTGACGGGTGTGACGCTCTACCCGACATCCCTCCCCCATCCCTTCTTTCTCTGAATATCTATTTGTTGAGATATTTTTGTCGTCGGTTGTTAGAGCATGTTATTTCCCTCTCTTTGCCTTTGTATTAGGCTTCAACCCACCCAATCTCCTTTTCTTCTTCTATACTATTGCTTGTTTGGATAAATGTACACGGTAACATCTTCACATATCAATGAAATTATGTTGTTTTCTATCGAAAAATGTAAATAAACAAATAAAGGGGCTGAAGTTTTCTATGTTGGACATCAAAGTGAACATTTTTATAATTTTATTTTTCTTCCTTTTTGTTTACCCCTCCTGAAACCAAGATTTTAGTGATGAACTATTTTAATTGCACCAATAAGCAGAAAAAGTTAACTGTCATCGGAGTTCATTTAATTTTAAAAGTAGGAAGTGAACATGGCTTGGTAGTTACGTGCAATTCAACTCTTATTATATGGTGTAGTTGCTTGTATTTCTAATTTTTTTTGTACTTGCTCCTAATTTTGTCTGCCCATGTAGTTAGCTTCTCCCACCCCATTTCTCTTCCTTCCTCTCTTTTCATTTAATCAATAAAATGGTTTGTTTCGTATCAAAAAAAAAAAAAAACCCCACAATTTGTATTATCACAAGTTGACCAGAATTGTAGGTTACACACCAGTTTTTAGTTTTTAATCTCATAGCTAATGAATATGAAGAGGTTGGTAGATTCCTGGCATAAAATTATAGCATTATTATGTCCATTGAATAACCGAATGTTAATCTTCCTTCTTGTTTTGCTCATTAATCATCCATTTATTTTAATTCTAGTTCTTGATCTGTTGTTCCAGGGAAGGTTGCAGGCAGAGCAAGATAGATGTTTGCACTATCTTGATTCAAGTACAAGGAAGCCACTGATAGCAACTACGGAAAGACAACTCCTTGAACGTCATATATCTGCAATTCTTGATAAGGTTCCATTAATATCTCAGATTTTTCATTATACTAAATTTTTGTTCTTCTCCCCTATTGTTTTCTAGCAGAACTCCCTTATCTATTTAGAATCCTTTTTGGCCATAGGGTTTTACATTGCTGATGGATGGAAATCGTGTGGGAGATCTTCTGAGAATGTACACCCTCATTTCAAGGGTCAATGCCCTTGAATCACTGCGACAAGCCCTTAGCTCATATATACGAAGAACTGGGCAAAATATTGTCGTGGATGACGAGAAGGACAAAGATATGGTTCAATCCCTCTTGGAATTCAAGTCTTCCCTTGATACGATATGGGAAGAAAGCTTTTCCAAGAATGAAGCGTTTAGCATTACAATAAAGGATGCGTTTGAACATCTTATTAATCTTCGCCAGGTACCATTCCCTTCATGTTTTGTTCTTGTTTTCTTTTTAAATATTTCCCATTAATTGTTGTAACTTGTAGGTAATTAAAAAAAGTGATGCATATACATTCTTACACTGCAAAATCATCGAAATAATAATCCTGTAATCTGTAATAGTCTATCTAGTGTATTGTAACCCGTGTATAAAAATTTAAATGTGGTGATGTTGAGTCGAGGCAGTGAAAATGATTTATTAAGAGAAAAGAATTGAGAACTAATGTTTTACCTTGTTGGGCAAAAAACAAAGTGGAAGAAGGAAGGGCAACAATATTTGATGAGCCAAATGCTATAGGCATGATTTGCAGGAAGAGTACAACTGACTTCTTTTTTCTTCCGAGTAATGTGACCAACTTTAGAATTTGATCTTGTTCATAAGTTGTAAAAACTATGGACCAAACTTGTATATATGTGCGAATTAATTGTGCTAATCTATATTAATTTCAAGATCAAGGCTTGATTGCCTCATCACCTTTGCATATCTTAACATACTTTTAACATTTACTTTTTATCATCATTTCAGCCGCAGGTCTATGTTCAATTATGTGAATTAATATCATAATATTTTCCCTCTTTCTGTAGAATCGTCCTGCTGAGCTGATTGCAAAGTTTCTTGATGAAAAACTTCGTGCTGGAAATAAGGGTACTTCTGAAGAAGAATTGGAGGGTACCCTTGACAAAGTGTTGGTTCTGTTCAGGTTTATTCAGGTAGTTATCATATTAATAGAAAAAGAACAATATGGAGTGGCTCAAGTGGTCAAAGAGGACCTTGGGGTGCCTAAGATGATGGGTGCCTCCATGGTGGCCACCTACCTAGAAATTAATTTCCTGCGAGTTTCCTTGACATCCAAATGTTGTAGGGTCAGGCGGTATATCCCGTGACATTAGTCGAGGTGCACGCAAGTTGACTTCGACAGTCACGGAAAAAAAAAAAAAAAATTAAAAAAAAAAAAAAAAAAAAAAAAAAAAATATATATATA
>JBBMKA010005511.1:0-11409 GCA_037833695.1 Sechiopsis laciniata | reverse complement strand
AAAGTAGAGAATTAATATATTGGATATATTAATTAGATATTTATTTATTTATTTATAATATATTGGATATATTATGGGATTGAAATTTATTGGATAAATATCAATTAAAATAAATAAAAATATGGTTTTTTCGAAAAGTGGAAAAATCAAATGAGAAAAATGCATAATGTTTTGTTCCGCATCGGAAAGCTCTAAGTTGGAGCCTCCATCACTCCACTATAAATAGTAAGCCTTGGTGGCTTTCATTCTCATCCTACTCACTTGCAGAGTAACCTTTCTCATAAGTTGAAAAACCTCTCTAAAAGATGAGATCTCTTTTCTCCTCCATAGTCAGACTATTCTGACAAAGTTTCTGGCTCTCTTCTCTAAAGGCTTCCCACCAAGTACTCAGTGGTAGCAAAGAAGCCATAGCCTGGAAGAGCTGAGGAGATCATTCAAGTTTTTTCCATGGGGAATAGTCGATCCTACTCAACATAAAGACCCGCCAGATTAGATCAGAGGCGACAGTCAATGTAAGTATTCTTTTTCCAATAGCATGTCAGTCACCTAGGGTATTGCATTTAGATTAATTTGATTAATCAAAGATAATTAATTAGATTAATTATTGTAAAATTTTTATTATGCCCTCGCTTCCGCCACGCTAAATGCATGCTCCTACCCAATATTCCCAACAAAGGCTAGACTAAGGTATTCATGAAAATCAACAACAATATAATAAATAAGAAATATACGGTAAAAGACTTGATCATACTACGCCTCACAAACTTCCGCTTCCACATCCGTTTAGCATCAAATCTGACTTCTACCGCGACTTGATGTAATTATGAGCCATCGAGTATATAGTAGTTACACGTTTATTCCTAAACTCCGATTCAAAGTATTACAGATGTAATACTACCTATTAAACATGCAAAATAGACTTAGGTTATTTCCTCTTCCGATTTACAACCTATTAGTTGTGTGGATGGCCGGTCGACACTCACTATTGTAATGATGCACCTAAGTTACATGCTCTAAATGAACCCTTCCAATTTCTTCCTACAACATGCTACTAATATTCATTTTCTCCTATTTTTGCCCTAATGAAGTTAGTTCATGATACAGACAGAGAACACAAAACACAATATGGAAAACATATTAGAATTTTATTATTGAAGTAAAATGAGTCTAACAATGAAATAAAAGAAAAATAGATAAATAATTGTCGTCGTCTCGGTCAAGTCTCTAAACTCCTCTAGAAAGAAAGAATTAGAGAAAAGACCAAAACTTTCTATCTATTACACAAACAATCTATTTATAGGACTGGGTCATCAAATCTCCGAATCTTTCATAATGTCATGAATCGATTTTCGCGATAATTTCTCTTTTTATTCTTGCCAATTGTGTTTTTATTTGTCTAAGGCAGAAATCCCTTGATTTCAGCAATCAGTTTCGTAATTTGTCTGGTTAGTCAACTTCACGTGTCAAACGATTTCTTCCTTATTTACTCGAAATGCTTTTGGCCTTTGTCTTCCGAGCTTTATTTGCTCGCAATCGCGTGTCTTGATTCTCAGCATTGCATTGCTTCGCTAGCACTAACCCTGCGAAAATAGAAATCAGCATAAGCCTTGGGAAATCTGTGCTAAACGTGCTACTTTGTTTGTTTTAAGCTTAATAATCCATATCTTGCATTTTATTCCCCTAATGCGTTAGCATTAGCGAATTACACCTTTTTATTCCTATTTTCACCTTACGCGCAATAATTTTCAATTAATAAACGCGAACAAAGATCCAAAGTTAGGCTAAAATCTAACTCTATTTTAGAGTCATCAAACCCCCAAATTTGAATCATTACTCATACTGAGCGATTCTATTATAGGTGTAATAACTAGTAAAAGTAATGAAAATCACAATGCCGCGTTCTTCCTCTTGCTAAAAAAATTAATCTTTAAATATAATTTTCTTAATACACCGAACGCTTAATCATTCCAATTCATCATTCACTAGGGTCCTAACAATCTCATCTCAATTGTTCTTCTCATTCCCTTAGTCCAAAGTTCAACTCGTAGTTTGGAGACTTGTACTCTATCGCAATTCATTAAACCCCTATCATCTAAATCTGTTCAAGACATTCTATCCGAGACTTATTTATTTGGGTTCCTTTGAGTAAAATTTTCTACTTGGCCGCTAATTGGTCTTGTAGCATTGCTAGCAGAATACTTGGATATCCTACTGCCATTCGCTCTTCTTACCGTTTCATTTTTACACAGAATGCATTGAGGCTTTTTTTTTGGAAAACAATACGCATTCGCATATTATATTCGCAAAGCACCGCATAGCGCAGGCATTCCTCACCCCCAAACTTTAAGTTTTCATTGTCCTCAATGAAGGTGAGTTTTATTTCCCCCAAACTTAAATGAATCTAAGGTTCTAAATGTCAATACTTTAAGCTAATCAGTCTCCTCCCATAGAATTGTTCTATGTCCTAAGTTCACAAGTATCCGTCCCAAGATGATTTCATTATTAAACTAGCGAATGATGTCTCGGGGTAGATTAAATATCAGTGTATCTAAGGTAATTTCTAGGGACTTCCTTTTTCACTCTTCATCTTTTGAATTAGAGCTATCAAAGTCGGTGGAAGAGACAATGTCTTGAAGATTCGAGAAGGTAGGTTTACAGAGTTACAGTTCCAAACGAGCCAATATGTCAAAAATTATTGATGGGTTGCGATTCCAGTGCTAATATAATATTTTGTAATTAATTCAAAGTCAATTTAAGCTAAGTGTAACTTAGAATCGCTTACGCACAAGTATACGCAGTCGGGAATTGCAGCAAGTAATAAGTATATAATTTTATTGATCCCACAGAGATTATTGTCTAGCTAACGCTATTAAGTTAGAGTCATGCATAAAAGTAAAGTATGTGTGTTTAAGTTGTTGTGGTTTGGTTAAAATGCGATCATGTAAACAAATAAGATGTTGAAATTAAATATGATACAATGAGTAATGCTAAACTAACAATCCTAGAGTATTCTAAGCGCGTGGACTAGTCAACGAGAGTATTGCTTCTCTAACAAATAAGTACTCCCGCACTTAATGATCTATGGCAGAACCAGCTTCCGCTATGAACTCCATACTTGGCAACAAGGCAACACAAGCATTAGTGAGGTTATTCCTAACACTCTAAGTAGTGGACAGACGTTCACACAACCTAATATAGCATACTGGGTCAACATGCGGTTCTTTCTTCCGATCTCACCACAAGGTATACGCGTGGGTAGCTAAGTGATGCATATATATAAAGATTAGCATGCAGTAGTGTAAAACTCAATGACCTACGGTCCTAGCATACTTCTATTTATGAATAGTAAACATAAACTCCTACAACGCAGCTATAGAGATAAACATCGAATAGAAGGTAAACCAGATGATTTTATTGCAACTAAGAAATGGTCAAATCTACAGACTACTCCTAATAAAACAGCAAAATAGAATTGGCACAGCCGAAGGTGTGCAGTCCCCTTGTCATCAGCTCCTACGACACCACCAATTACTTCTCTCTGTGATAGGCTTCATAGCCGATCGACAAGCTCAACTTCCTCGGCTCCATGTCTCAGTATTTATAGGATTGAATTACTTGGCCACTAAGTCAAGGTGAGCCGTGAAATCTTCATTAATGCAGCGTTCCTTGATTTCCATCAAAATTTATTTGATTGACGCCGCCTTGATTACTTGATTGATTCTTGATTATTTCCTTATTGGCGTATCTTTCTTGAGCATATTTTTATTTTAAATTTACGCCTTTTTGCTCTGCTGATCATCGCTCGTGCTGATTGTCCTTTCTGCGGTGTAGTTAATAAGTCCTGTTATTGGCATTGATTAGGCACAGTTTACTCAAGATTTATGCTAAAAACATGAAACTACGCTGTCGATGCCCAATTATGAATGCATGCTGACTTTCTAAGTTATTTCATCGTATTTCTTCTAGTAATGCTTGCTTTCCCCCTTTAATTCCAGAATAATGCTAACTAAAATAGCCTAAAATATGTTGTATTTGAGAGCTATTAATTATCCTGTCTTGTTTCTTCGCGTAGTCCACAATCTTCTTCATATTGTTGTCTAGTAGCCAAAGGCTGCATTCAAATTTTTCTCGCATCGTCTTCTTCATCTTTGCTGGACAAATGGACACCTGGGGGTGTGTAGATGGTCTCGCTTTATCTGTCAAGTTTGCATGTTTAGATGCGAACTTGGCCATGAGGCATTGGATACTGCTATCCACTTCATCAAGATCACGTCCAAATGGTGTCAGTCGAACTCTCTGCCACTTGGCGATGCTCACCTTAGCTTCGACCGCTTCCTCTCCGATTCTTCGTCGGAACAGGTCCTTCGGCCAAGATTTCCTCTTCTTCCAATACCTCGTTGATCATCTAACATCGATGCTTTTCCTTCCTGATGCATCCTCACTTCTTCTGCATGAACTGCTGCATCCTCAACAAGTCTAGAAGTGCCTATATTCGCGCTCATTCTTTCTTCTTCCTCCATTCTCCAATCAATCTCCTCCAAGTCCCTCTCCTCTATTGAAGGCTTCAATCCTTCGAAATACCCTGAGGGTTGGGTAATATCAATCCTCACCACTTGCCGTGGTGCAGAGGTAACAACCCTTTCCTCCCTAGGAACCTCCAAAGATTCCTCCATTGCTGTAGTACGTTCTTTCATACTTTCAGCTGGGGCAGTCACTTGCCTTTGCATGGGTTGTCCAACTTGTGACTGTCCATCTTTACTGTGCACAGAAATAGTGGTTATTGGATCAGGATCTTGATTGGTGTCTACTTCTCCTTGCTACTCCATTCTAATCTGCCACCATCTTCTATAAGCGGTTACAAGTCTTCGCACCATAGTGTAGTTTATGGTAAATTACAAGGTAGGATTTTTTCAGTTGAAAGAGAATGGGTAATAGAAAATATATTTTGGAGGGTATTTAACAGTCGAAATGAAAGGATATGACGATCGAAACTGCAATTGTCGCATATGGCAGAGCGACTATCGAATTTTTGGCGGCCATGTAATTTCTGAACACGTTGGATCGAAATTCCTATGATCCTACTGCTCTATATCCATCCGAAATTAATGATTGATATGATTTTAAATAGAGATTTTCTGAACTTATAAAATTTTAAAATTGCAAAGAAATAAAGAAAATGAAAATTAAAAAGAGATAAATAGTAAATTCAGAAAATCTTCTCGCAAAAGTAAATAGGAAATATTTAAACTCAGCATGCGTGGAGCAAAATTTAAAGGTTTTCGATACGCTTTGGCTCCACTTGCACACTCGCGCGTTTATTCTTCAGTCAATGCGAATGAAGATATTCCGCGCTGAACATCCTTATTCTAGTAATGCTTAATTCTTTGCCCATTAACTACAAACTCATTTCCATTTGCTTCGTTCTTGATCCAGATTGCTCCTCCTAGTTTTACCTGCATAATACGAAATGGTCCAGACCACTTGGATCTGAGCTTTCCTTGAAACAAACGAAGTCTAGAGTTAAATAACAAAACTTGCTGTCCAACCTTGAAAGTTCGAGGAGTCAGCTTTCGATCATGCCATTTTTCGTCTTTTCCTTGTACAGTTTCACATTTTCATATGAAAAGTATCTATGCTCTTCCAAATCGAGTAATTGCATCATTCTAACAGCACTTGCTTTTTTAGAGATCAAGATTTAATTTTTTTAACGCCTAGAAAGCCTTGTGTTCTAGCTCGATCAGCAAATGGCATGCTTTCCCATACATTATTCTGTAGGGTGACATGTTCAATGGCTTTTTCAATGCAGCTCGGTAAGCCCAAAGTGAGTCATCAAGTGGCATGGACCAATCCTTTCGGTTAGGTCCTACAACTTTCTCAAGAATACTCTTAATTTTGCGGTTTGAGATCTCAGCTTGGCCATTGGTCTGCAGATGATAAGGGGTAGCAATGCAATGCTTGATATTATACTTCTGCATCACATGGGACATTGCTCTGTTTATGAAATGTGTGCCTTCATCACTTATTAGTGCTCGCGGGGTTCTAAACCTTGTGAAAATATTCCTATGAAGGAATCTAATAACTATTTTTGCATCGTTCGAAGGTGTGGCAACCGGTTCAATCTATTTTGACAAATAATCACTCGCTACCAAGATATACATATTTCCACGCGAAGGGAGAAATGGGCCCATGAAATCAATTCTCCAAACATCGAATAATTCAACCTCCAAGATTGAAGTTAACGACATTTCATCATGTTTTCCTATATTTCCTTTCCCTTGACACTTATCGCATGTCTTTGCATAGTGATGTACAGCCTTAAATATGCTTGGCCAAAAATAGCCAGATTGGAAAATTTTTGTTGCGGTGCGCATTCCTCCAAAATGTCCTCCATACAGCGATGCGTGGCACGAATCTAGTATTGTATTCCTCTTATGTTCCTCTACACATCGGCCTATTATTCCATCAGCGCATTACCTATAGAGAAATGGTTCATCCCATAAATAAAATCGTGTATCATGGAAGAATTACTTAGCTTGTTGTCTTATGAGATCTGTTGGGATGACATGGCTTGCTAGATAGTTGGAAATGTCTATAAACCAAGGAGAATTCTTCTTTTCTACCAGGTTGAGTGTAAATAATTGTTCATCAGGAAATTTTTCGAATATGTTGAGCATTGTTCTATCAGGTTGCCTATTCACTAGTCGAGATAGATGGTCTGCTACAACATTCTCGCAACCTTTCTTATCCTTGATCTCTATATCAAACTCTTGTAGAAGCAGAATTCATCTAATCAATTTTGGTTTTGCATTAGCCTTGCTCATTAGATATTTTATAACAGCATGGTCAATGAAAACAGTCACCTTGGATCTTACTACGTAAGAGCAGAATTTTTCTAATGTGTAAACCACTGCTAAAAGCTCCTTCTTAGTAGTTATATAGTTTTGCTGTGCTTCAGTTAAAGTCATGCTGGCATAGTAGATGGGATGGATCAGCTTTTCTCTCTTCTGACCCAAAATAGCTCCTATTGCATAATCACTAGTGTCGCACATGAGCTACAATGGCTTTTTCCAGTCAGACAATATCATGATAGGTGTAGTGGTCAGAGTCCTTTTTAATTGTCCAAACACTTGCAAATAGCGCAAGTCAAAATTAAAGGGACGATCAGCTTCTAAAAGCTCGCACATAGGTTTTGCGATTTTTAAAAAGTCTTTAATAAAGAGCCTATAAAACCCAGCGTGACCTAAGAAACTATGCACGCCCTTCACATTCCTTGGTGGCTCCAACTTCTCTATTGCTTCAATCTTTGCTTGATAAACTTCCATTCCATCCTTAGAGATTTTATGTCCGAGGACAATTCCTTCTCTTACCATGAAATTGAACTTTTCCCAATTAAGCACTAGGTGTGTTTCTTCATAGCTGTTGACCACTTTTTCCAGATTTGCTAGGCAATCAGAAAAACTGTCCCCGAACACCGTGAAATCATCCATAAACACTTCCATGATGTCCTCAAGCATGTCAGAGAAAATAGCATCATGCATCTTTGAAATGTAGTTGGGGCAATATAGAGGCCGAACGACATCCTTCTAAAAGCAAACATTCCATAAGGGCAGGTGAAAATGGTTTTCTCTTGATCCTTAGGATCAATGGTGATCTGATTGTATCCTGAATATCTATCTAGAAAATAATAATAACCCTTTCCTACGATGCGATCCAACATTTGGTCTATGTAAGGTAAAGAAAAACAATTTTTCTTTGTAGCTTTGTTCAATTTGCGGTAGTCCATGCACACTCGCCATCCTGTAACTGTTCGTGTTGGAATCAGCTCGTTTTTCTCATTGCAAATGATGGTCATGCCTCCTTTCTTGGGCACGCATTGAATTGGACTGACCCAATGGCTATCTGATATGGGGTAGATGACCCCAGCGTCAAGCCATTTTAAAAATTTCCTTTTCACTACCTCATTCGCAATCATCTTTAATGTTCCACTGAAGTCCCCGCATTATCCTCTAGAATGATCTTGTGCATACAAAATGCAGGTCTAATGCCTGTTATATCTATTAGAGTCTATCCAATTTCCTTTGTGTATTACATGAGTAATTCCAGTAGTAGCCGCTCATGCTCCGATGTTAGTTGTGAGAATATGAAAACTGGTAATGTCTCGTTTTCTCCAAGGTAGGCATACTTCAAATGCTCATAGAGAGGTTTTAATTCCAGCATTGGAGGTTCACCAGTTGAGGGGCGCTACAGTGAGTTGACTCTTGTTCCCATATCGAGCGCTTCATAGTAGTGTACTTCATTCGTCGCAACCTCTAATGTATCGTCTTGCAAATCCTCTACTTCCTTTGTATTATCGACAATGGTCAGCATCTCTTTCTGTTGTTCAGTCATGACTGCTTCATTCAACAGCAATTCCAATTGACTGACATTAAAAGTATCCTCCGTGTCAGGCTGCTTCATCGAATCGAATATGTTGAACTGAATTTGCTGATCGTTCATTCTTAACGTAATTATACCTTCTTAAACATCTACTAATGTCCGTCCAGTTCTCAGAAATGGTCGTTCTAGAATAATTGGAACTTCTAGATCTGCTTTGTTGTCAAGAATGATGAAGTCTATTGGAAAAATGAGTTTGTCGACCTGAACCAATATATCTTCAATCTTTCCAATAAGGCGAGTTATCGATCTATCAGCCAGCTGAATTGTTACTGTTGTGGGCCTAGCTTCACCTATTCCAAACTTTTTGTAAATTGATTGTGGCATTAAATTGATGCCAGCACCTAGATCACAGAGTGTGCGCCCAATATGATTACTACCAATCTTGACCGAAATTGTAAATTACCTTGGATTGACCTCTTTCTTTGGAATTTTATTTGGAATATGTTCCAAAGAAATATCGATTTCTTGGTTAGCGTCACTAACAGCCAAAAGGTACGCAAGTGTTTATGTGGATCTTTCGAAGGAAGTCCTCTAAAAGGTTCATTGACTCTAAGCATGTTGTACATATTATTAGTCAATACATGGCGTCTACCTTTACCGTTAGGTCTAACCATACCTGGATATGCTATATGATTGAATTCTCCTTGTTGAGCTCGCATGACTTTGTCTCTTTCATCTACCTCATGTGCTGGCGGAAGATTAGGATTGGGGTTTGCATTTGCTCCAAGTTTCGCACCCGCTGCTCCTGCTGCTGGTGGATCTATCACTTCAGGATGATTCTGTGCTATGGGGTCCATTCCTCTGTGGGTTCTTCTTCTCTGTTCACGCATCCTTCTTCAAAGGGTTTGTTTAGGTTCTGGATCAAACACAAGAGTAGCACTCATGCACCGATCACACTAAAATGTTGAAACAAATGAAAATTGAATATATATATATATATATATATATTTATTTATTTATTTATTTATATTTATATTCTAAACACTCTCGTCTCAAGATAATTTTACACAGTCCCCGACAACGGCCCCAAAAACTTGATTTGCGATAGCTGATAGCTGAATGTCTTAAGTGTAATTAGTTCTCACTTTACGCAAGTATACGTGGTCTGCAGCAAGTAATAAGTAAATTATTGATCTCCACAGGGACTGGAAACTATCCGAGGTGATGTTTAGAATTGAATTGTAAATTGCACGAATATGAATTGAGTTGGTTTGTTGTGGAAACATAAAAGTGAATAAATAATAGGATAAATAGTTTTGATGAGATAAGGCTAGACTAAGGTACTCATGAAAATCAACAGCAATGTAATAAACAAAAAACATGCGGTAAGGGACTCTATCATACTACCCCTCACAAACTTCCGCTTTCGCATCAAATCCGACTTCCACCATGACTTGATGTAATTATGAGCCGGCACTAAGTATATAATAGTTATGCATTTATTCCTAAACTCCGATTCAAAGCATTACAGATGTAACACTACCTATTAAACATGCAAAATAGACTTAGGTTATTTCCTCTTTCGATTTACAGCCTATTAGTTGTGTGGATGGCCGGTCGACACTCACTATTGTAATGATTCACCTAAGTTACATGCTCTAGATGAACCCTTCAAGTTTCTTCCTACAACATGCTACTAATATTCACTTTCTTCTAGTTTTTCCCTAATGAAGTTAGCTCATGATACAGACAGAGAACACAAAACACGATATAGAAAACATATTAGACTTGTATTACTGAAGTAAAATGAGTCTAACAATGAAATAAAAGAAAAATAGATAAATAATTGTCGTTGTCTCGGTCAAGTCTCTAAACTCCTCTCGAAAGAAAGAATTAGAGAAAAGACCAAAACTCTCTATCTATTACACAAACAATCTATTTATAGGTCTGGGTCGTCAAATCTCCGAATCTTCCAGAATGGCATGAATCAATCTTAGCGATAATTTCTCTTTTTATTCTAGCCAAATGTGTTTTTATTTGTCCAAGGAAAGAATCCCGTGATTTCATCAATCCATCTCGTAATTTGTCTGGTTAGTCAACATCACGCTGTCAAATGATTCCTTCTTTATTTACGAAATACATATGGCCTTTGTCTTCTGAGCTTTATTTGCTAGCAATCGCGTGTCTTGATTCTTAGCATCGCATTGCTCCGCTAGCGCTAACCCTGCGAAAATAGAAATTTGCATAAGCCTTGCGAAATCCGTTCTAAACGTGCTATTTTGTTTGTTTTTAGGTTAATAATCCATATCTTGCATTTTATTCCTCTAATGCGTAAGCATTAACTAATTACACCTTTTTATTCCTATTTTCACCTTACTCGCAATAATTTTTAATTAATAAATGCAAACAAAGATCCAAAGTTAGGCTAAAATCTGACTCTTTTTCAGAGTCATCAACAACCGACATTACAGATTGTGGAGCAGGAATGTCAGAACAAGGCAGCTTTCGGCTGATCGGTAATTATAGAGCATGCTTTAGATAGTGTCAGGATCGTGCAGTAGTCATTGTCGCTTGGAGCTGAAGTATAAATAGATGCCCTTCTCCTTCATTTAAAATGGTCACCCATCTTTGGGTCATCACCCATTCTTGGGGTCGATCCTCCGTCGTGAGAACGCCGTTGAGTTAATTCCAATCAAATTTCCTTAGTTTTAGCCGTGGCTTAGTTTTTTTTTTTTTTTTCCCATTTCCATTTGTTTAACAGTTTAGCTTAATCATATTCGTAGTTAGCCTGAGTTACAGAGGTTTCACCGGAGCTAAGTCAGAGTTGTTGTCTTTACGATTTCGACTAGGCTTCTTCTTATCTTTGTTTCCCCTTTTATTGCTTTCGTTTATTTTCGCCTTAACATTAGTTTGTAGCAAGTGTTGTTATTTGGTGTTTTTAATAAATATGAACTAATGTTTCTACATTGCTTTGAATTTATTTATCGTTATGAGTAGCTAAGTTCTCCATTGGAAGGAAGTAGGCAAGTAGGA
>JBBMKA010005509.1:0-11411 GCA_037833695.1 Sechiopsis laciniata | reverse complement strand
GTATACCAATGGCTTCTCATTTCCTTCCTTGCTGCTCAATCTCAATATCATCACATATAATTTTGTATATATATGTGCAAGTAATTTATGTGATTTTTGTAATATATATATATATATATATATTTTTTTTTTATTAAATTAAATATAAATTGGAAGAGAGAGACTACAAACCCTATACTGAAGACACTATTGCTCTCACTAAGAGTCGAATGCCAATTTTTAAGATCGAATTGTTATCGTGAGGTTGAATTGAATTACTACTAAACAATAAAACTAACATGTCACCAACATTTTCATTATATTTTTTATTCTATAATATGAAATATCTAGTTCTTTCTTTTTCGTGTTAATATTTGATTGAAACTATATATATACACCTTGATCGTCCGAATAATATTTGGTTAAATTACATAATCTAGCTTTGAAACTCAAATACCTTCGGATCTAAGACTTATCTTTTGTTTCTTTTCTTTTCTTTTTTTATTTAGGAAAGAAGACTTATTATCTTCGTTCTAACAGACACAAAAATGAAAAAAAAAAAAAAATTATAAATTAAGTTAAATGATTTAAATTCAACTCATACCTTTTATATAAAATATTTTCTTAGATGTCTTTTTTATGAATTTTTTTTAATTTTTTTTAATAATTAGATTTGTTTTTGTTCTGACAGACGAAAAAATGAAACTTTTTTGTAAATCAAATCAACGGTTTTAATTCAACTCGTATCTTTTTATATAAAAGTACCTTTGATATAAGAGATTTTATTTTGCAGATGTCTTTAGGAAGAACATAGACTAGTATCTATTTTTGTAAGTTAACTTCTGACTATTTTGTGGTGCAAATTGTTAGCTTGGCTAATAGCTCCTTAGTCGAAAGATATAGAGTGTGTTGGATGAAGTGGAGTTAAACTGATTTATTTGTTGCCAACAAGAGCATAGTTCTATTGGCATCTTGTACAACTTAGTTACGATGAGATTACAAGTTCGATTCCCCTTCCCCTAATATTATTGTATAAAAAAAACTGATTTATTTGTTTTACTTGTAATACATTCGTGATCTTTTCTTTATCTAATGAATATATCAATACCTTGGTGTAATCTTCATGTTCTTCATGTTTTTTTCAAGTAATATTTCTTTGATGTAGTTATCTTTTGATATTTAACTTGTTAATTTTTGGTATCTTGAAAATTTATAAAGAATTGATAAGTTTAGATTTGATTTTCGTTTAAACTATAAGAGATCAAAGATTTGAGGATTTCAAATTTCAGGGATGACATTTTGGTCATTTCCTTCTCCTTTTGGTAAATAGTTTTTTAAAAACATCCTTTGGTGAATTTTAACACTAGTTAAATACCCACTTTCCCTTTGGTATATGCGTCACGGGGCATAATAAGGTAGGTGTTAGAATAGAAATTTTGGGATGACGTCATATCCTAAAAATAAATGGTGAAATTAAATTAAATTTTGGACATTAAATTATAAATCAATATTTTCTCAACATTTAAAGTTGAATTATTTGGAATTTTGATCAAAACTAAAATAGGTCAAGTTCAAATAGTATGTCCAAACCAAGTTCAAATTCATAGACCGAATGCTCAAGCCCATTTGAAGTAGATGAAAACTCTACAAATGGTTAGCTCCACCTTCATTTGAAATTACACTCAAAATTAAGAAGACATGGATTTGAAGTTTTAGGCTTGAAGTTTCCACAAGACTAAAAGCCTTAAAAGACAAATCTTGAAGATCGAAGGTATACCAAACTTCTTCAAGATCGAAGCTATTCATAGCTTCTTAAAGATCAAATCTACACAACTACAATATGTCATAAAGATGGTGGGTTAAGAAGTTGGGTTGTAAAAACACGGAAGAAACGGTGGCAGGCACAAATGCCCACCTTTAAAAAGATACGATGGCAGGCATAACGCTCGCCTTTAAAAAACAAAAGAGGAAACAAATTTGAGGATGGGTCAACAACTAACAAATTCGAGCGGACCAGACCCTCAAGTCGATTGCTCTCCTTGTGAGGGAAGTAATAGAGAAGTAAGGGAAGAAAATCAAATTCTTCAAGGGGTCGGCGCTGTTGGAGAACCCATTGATCATCTTGATGATGTCCCTGATTTAGGAGAAGTAAGTTTCATATTATTTAGTTTTAATAATACATTTGAATCATTTTATATCTTAATTACGATTTGTCTTTTCTTTTCTTAAAATGTGTGGCATGTCAACTAGCCATTGAACATGGTGGTGTCATTGTTGTCATTGGTATAGTGTACGAATCATGCCGCTCATCCGATATGATACATGGTATGTCGTTAGGGAAATTCAATGCACGCGTCACGGTCGATATAATACTTGTGGGCAATGAGGACTTAGACCTGCCCATCCCTATAAACAACGAGTTGTACAACCTTACACACGTTCTGAAAACCTTTGTGCCATGGCCAAGAAAACTAATTATTACAACACATACTACATCAAAGCAGGTATAATAATTGTACATTATATCTTGTCATAGCCCTTTGTTTTACTAATAATATAAAATGTTTATTGGCCATAATCCTCTAATCCAAAAAAAAAAAAAATATGACTAGTAAAAAGTCTATATCAGCTACTAGTAAGGAAGACTGTTTCAGATTCACAATCCTAACAATCAAGCACGACCGTTCCAAACATGATCAGAGTAGTATATAATTATGCTAAAGATCAATTTGGTGACGTTGGCTTAATAAATATACCCCTTACCATAAGTAGTTTTGATTCTGAATGCTCTTATATTGCTCAAGAGGAGATTTTGCAATATTGCAATATGAAAGACATAGGCTATATTCCCATACTCTGTTACATTGGGTAAGTTATCGGTTTCTTCTCAATAGTTATGTTCTCATACTACTTTACGCGTTTGTCTTGTTTAATAACATTTCCACATTCTATTTTATTTGTATATGGGCTACTTGCGATCAATCGATATTGAATAACTACATACTAGTAGACGATTCCGACTTTGCATCAGTTGTGAAGAAAAAAATAATAATGATCAAATTAACCGTCTAGTTGCTAGGTTGGACATGTTGGAGGATCCCAATCAACGAATATTCTTTCCCTTCAATGCTGGGTATGTGTTCCAAATTTTACATCCTTAATACTTATTAATTATATTTATATCAGAATCAATATTTGTTAATTTGTGTATATATAGGCACCACTGGATTTTGGTCGTCCTAATTCTTGCGAACAATACGGCTTACATTTTCAACTCATTAGGTGAAAATCCCCTCGATGAGGGTTTGCACGATATCGTAACTTGGTAAGTTTCTAAAAAATAAACTTTTGAGCTTTGAATTTATATTTTATCGTCCTCAAAATTTCAACTTTACAAATGTAGTGCCTACCGAGTGTGGCATTCAAATCACTTTTTGAAGGCCAACCAATTACGTTGGAAATGGGTGAAGGTAAAGTAGAATATTCAAATTATTTTGATAGTCTTTTTTTGTGATGTTGAATTATCGTACAAAGTATGTAACTAGTTTTTTCACTAGTGCCCTAGATAAAGTGGATCAATAGTATGTGGATTTTACGTCCAACTATTCATATGGAAGATGATATACAGCCCATCCACTCACATATTGAGACTTGTAAGATTGAAGTTATGCAAAACTTCTTGAAGATCGAAGTTAAACAAAGCTTCTTGAAAATCGAAGCTAAAAAAAGCTTCTTAAAGATCGAAGCTATACAAAGCTTCGTGATGATCGAAGCTATACAATACTCCTTAGAGTTGAAGTTATACCAAAATTCTTTAAGATCGAAGCTATACAAAGTTTCTTAATGATCAAAGTTATACAAAGCTTCTTAAAGATCAAAGTTTCCATGAATCAACAAAAATCAAATACTGAAAGTTATATCTTTTTACAAGCTAAAGAACTATAATAAAATATAAGCCGAAGTCACTTTGATAAACTACAAGCTGAAGAAATTCAAAAAATTATAAGTCGAAGTTTCTTCAATAAGCTACAAGTCGAAGATCTTCAAAAAATTTAATCGTGATAATAAGCTACAAAAACCCTCCAGACAAATCAACCTCAAAACAAACTACAAAGTTCTTGAGAAAAGTTATCCTTAAGAAGAAACTATGAAACCCTTAAGAAAAATCATCCTTGAGAACAAACTTTGAAGCCTTTAAGACAAATCATCATAGGTAAAAAGTTGTAAATCACTTAAGATAAACCAACCTCGAGAGTAAGCCCAAAGCCCTTGAGATATTTGTATGTGAGTGAGAAAAAATCAGAGGAACATTTGAGAGGCTATACTCCACACGCACATATATTCAAATCAATAAAAATACAAATTGATCTTTATTTACATGTATCTCCCATCTATCAAATGTGTCGAAATCTTGTGTGAATAATTTGGTACTATTAGTGGGACCATCTCTACCTCTCATCTCTTTCTCCTATCTCCAAACTTGAGTAAAGTGATGTTGTCAATTTGTTCTTTAATGATCATTGACATGAGCAACTTTTGTACAAGTTCAATTACTTATAGTTGCTCTATGGAACTCAAGATACAATAAAGTAACACTCAAATTATAACCAGTGAATTGATGAAGCTGCTGGGCGCATCAACTAAGGACAAGTTCCTAGTTAGGTGTAACCCTGGTTTGATCTCGATTCTAACATAGTGGTGTCTCCCATGATGACTGAAACAAGTAGTATAGAAGAAAGTATATGGTAAAACTACATGAGAAAATAAACACTTTGATGAAAATTACTAAAGAAAAGGATTCTCAGATTGCCTACTTAAAAACCAAGATTGAAAACCAAAATATTGTTGAATCAAGTCAAATTATGTAACGCCCCGCGTTTCGGTATTATTTATTTATGCGTGTTCTTAGGTATCTACGACGTAATTGCTTGTTTTGATTTTATATTAGCAATTGGTGGTTTGGTGTAATATTTTTAGTGATAACAAGTTGAGAGGTTGGCATAATTGTAGTCTACGAGATGGCTATGCTGTAAGATCTAGATTCAGAAAATAAAAATAATAAATACAAATAACAATCGTGCAAAATTTTCGCTTTGAGATTGGAGAGACAATGCACACAACAATTTCTCTAAAGCACTTTCCTTTATTTCTCAATTTAAACTTTCTTTATAACACTCTACACAACTTTTCCTCTCTTCACTCTCTTTTGCCCTACGATTGTCTCTACAATTCACAATTAAAAAACTTTCTATTTATAGTATATTACAAACATAGTCTCCAAGTTATTTCCATAAGTATTTCCCACTAATTGCTAAAACAATAAAATCTACTTATTCCTTAATTACTCTCATTAATTGACAATTCATTAATTTCTTAATTGTCTATCCACTAATTCCTAAATTAATTATTCCATATTCCAAAAATACATTTAATTTTATTCCAACATATGCATTATGTGTTGGGAATAATTAAACTATAGGATATAAGCATGTGTTAATGCAAATTAGATGGGATAGAAATTAAAATACGGTTAGGTGAAAATGGGGTTGCTAACTAATGCATGAAAAGTGTGTATATATATATATATATATATATATTATAATTTTTGTGGTGGAGGTTAAAGGGAATTTGAACAAGGAAATGTTAGTCTTTTGGGTGGAGGTTAGTATATGGCTCTGCATTTTGGTTTCTCACTATTCTTCTCTCTGCCAACCCAATCGAATAGTCCCATCTCTGTCCATCTTTTTCTCAGCAGAAACACACCCACTGCTAAGCACCGTAACCCCTCTTCGCAAGACAATCAGCCGCCCACTGTTGACCAGAACTGTTGGCGCTCCGCCGTTCACCGCCACCCAGCCGCCGTCGACCCTCGCGCCTCAGCCGCTTCCCGTTGCCGAATTTGCACACCTCTGCTCAACAAAAAAATAAGTGGGTTATGGTCATTATATTAATTCTAATGAGCTTCATGGTTAACTTATAAAATGGTGGGATGTTTATATAATATGGGTTGTTAATTAAATATTGACAAATAGGTTATTAGTTTAATTATTATAAAATGGATACTAGATTAATTATTTAGTTGGCAAGTCATTTAAGGAATTGAGTTGGGAATTAAAATAATTAATTAATTTCCTAACTAGTTGTGATAGTTAAGTGATCACGCTTAGGAGTGTTGCTGATTGGATTTTAAGGATTGTTCGGTTCTGTATCAGATAGTAAAAAGGTAAGGGCTTTCCTAATCTAGGAGTGTGTGGTCCTCATACTGATTCGACTGGTTAAACTTGTACGTTGATATGTATGCTTAATTTGTGTTATGATATGATTGGATAAACTACTGAGCATGTTAGTGAACTGTGTGTTTGTCCGGAAGCATGTTAGCTTATGTAACTGTGTGTTATTTACTTATGTTGCCTATTGCCTGCTGTTGATGCTTGATTGTTGCCTATTATGCTAACGTGTCGGCTCGACACATACTATTTGCTATAAATATATTATGATACTCGTTGAAGCATGCTAGTTTGTTGGATTGTGGATAACATTGGTTATTGAATTCCGTGTTTGACTATATGTTGCTACTCTTTGCCCAATGCATACTGTTTAGGCCATTATGTTGTTATGCCATCATGTCGACTGAGCACGAATTATATGTTAGTACCATGCTAGGTTGTTGTTTGTAGGCTCTTGTATGTGATACCTGTGACGATGGGGACTTGCATGTGAGAGGGCTGAGTTATTACTCTTAGTATCGAGTTTAGCTATATTTGTCATCATCTAAAGGTTGGGAGGGCCAGAGTCACCTTCCCTTGATAGCCTAGTTTTGGGGACATAATAAACTGGGGCCAAGATTAGGGTGGAAATCTATCTCTGGCTTGAGCCTTCTGGGTGTGCGATACACATAGACCTGGACTGTACCATGGTGAGGGCCACCATTGGACGAGCATCAGATGGTGTATCTATCTTAGACTTGGATTGCTGTTTAAGGAGTAGGCCTTCTACTGACACAGCGAGCAGCTGCGTGTAGCATGTATAGAGACATACCGAGCTTCATCGAGAGCTCCCTCAGAACTCGTACTTAGATTCAATGTTGTGTTGCAGAGAGTTGGTTCCCCTTATAGTGAATTTCTACGAGCGCAATGATTTGATTTGGATCAAGATCATTGTGATTTAAGCATAGTTATCAATTGGGAGTCATTAACTATATTGCCTAAACATGTTGCATTTAAAGGTGATAATGGTTCATATCTTAGGGCTCACATGATCAACAATCAATTTCTCAAATTTTAATCCAATAATATTGAAGATGACACCATTTGGATGAATACATTAACAACTAAAGACGGAAATGTCCGCATTAAATCCATTCACTATGACAAATGGAACAACCATATATGGTGTCAACTTATAATTCAGCATCAAATACATTAACAACCTATATAGGCAAACTTATATTTTCGATTGAAGCTGGTCTCCAATTGTATGGGCGTTCTAAAGCTGCTAACATATCACTTTATAAAGATGAGGCTGAAAAAGGTAAGGTTACAATCCTTAAAGAGTAGCGGGATGTTCAATAGATGTACAATAGGTTCGCAAACGTAATCAGTGGTGTTTATCAGACATTGGGTTTCAAAGAAAGTGATGGTGCTCATAGTTAATATTTGTTGTGTAAATGGGGGATGAGTGTATGTTTTGTTCAAGCAAATTAAAGATATCTTCACCTTCCTATCTTCAAAAATTGATATTAAAGCTCCTCACAACACAGGTTTTGGATGTAAAATGGATTTACAATGGGCTGCGAACGTAATAGGTGGTGTTTATCTGACACCGAGTTTCAACAGAAGTGATGGTGCTGATAGTCAATCTTCTTTGTATAAACAAGGCGATAGATGTATGTTTTGTCCAAGAAAATTAAAGATCTCTTCACTTTTTCATCGTGATGTACAAATGGGTTCGCAGACGTAATCGATGGTGTTTATTTGACACTGAATTTCAACGCAAGTGATGGAACTCGTAGTCAAACTCTAGTGTTTAAAAGAGGGGATGGGTATACGTTTTGTTCAAGAAAATTAAAGATCTCTTCCTCTTCTCATCTTCAAAAAATTGTATTTAAAGCTTCTGACAAACCCCAAGTTTTGATAATAACACAAGATTAACTTGGAATCTGAGACCCATCAGGTGACTACTCCATCGTATCTTTTAATTTTATGTTTAAGTACATGTACACCAAATCACATTAACTCATAGATTATGTATGGGTTATGGAAAACGATGCATAGTCATGTAGTGAAGTACCCAAAAAAGTTAAGTATAGATTTTTAAATTTTAAAAATCTTCTTCCAACTTTTTTTATTTGATTTATGAAACCATTAATCAAAATATTTAATTATATTTGACAAAGATATATTTTCATTATTTTTTTTAATATTTTTTTTTTATATTTTCAAGGATAGTTACAAAAAAAACAAAATTTAAGAACAAAATTTTCGAATTAAACTTTAAATTTTCAAAATCCTTGTTTCACGATTTTTTATTTTTTTTTACTTTATTGATTATTAAATTACTAAGTTTAATTATGTTTGATTAATATATTTTATCATTATTTATCATAAATTAAAATCTAAATATGTTTAGGCATTTCTCTAATTAATTTCTAAATTGTAGTCACTTTCTTAGTTATCCATTTTAATTTTTTTTTTTTAAAAAGGAAGAAGAGTTATCAAATATATATGATTTTTATATTTAAAAAATAAAAAATTCAAATTCAAAAATTTAAAACCAAATGGTTATTAACTAGAACTTGGTTAGGATCGTTGATCAAACTTTTATGCCTTAAAATGTACTGGTTTGTGTTTATTGGGGCTTTGGTGTTGCTTAATTCTAAGATTTCTCATTCCGTTTTGTGAGATTGGCTTCATAAATGATAAATTGTGCTATAAATGTAGGGGAGAAAATTATGAGAAAAACTATTTCAACTTTACTAAATTTAAGCAAACCAGAGCGATAACTCAACGGTAACAATGTATACCTAGGAACTAAGAAGTCACGAGTTCAATTTTTCACTCCATTTGTTCAATTCAAAATAAATAAATAAAATTTACTTTAGTTAAATTTAGCAAAATTTAAGCTATTTAGTGTTTTTTTTTTTTTTGCTCCAAGCATGATTTCCCATCTAATTGATACAATACCTATGAAATCACACTAGGTGTTGCCAAAGTTTTCATAGATATGATTTTTTACTTCTTTAAGCGGTTTGTTGAATTGTATCAGGAGACACCATGAATTTTAAATTGGAATTTAGGACTTGAGATTGAATTTTGCTAAGGGTTTTGGAATCTGCATTGCTTTATAAGATGTGAGGGCATTTATGAAGTTTAGTTAATTTGGAGATTTCGGTGGAAAGTTTTGGAATGTTAATTGGTTAATTAGTTTTTCTTTGATTTTTACGTTAATTAGTCTTTCTGCAATTCATAGGGTTTTTCATGTCTCTATATATGCTTTGGAAGTATGTTTGAGTTGAGCAAAAGATCTAAACCATATTGTAATTATAGTCTTAGTTTTCTCTTCGCTAATTGGCATTACTTTCTATAATGCCTCCATAATCAAATGTCTATTTTATATATCTTAGGATGTGATTGATTGCTTGGAGATGTTGTTCCATAGGTTGTTGCAGGAGTTGGCACTGCTTCAGTAATGTCAGGTCTAGAGAAAGTTAAATAATGTAGAGAACCAACAATACTTCTATATTTAGTGGCATTGACAAAATTTTTATCATTTAGAAACTCAGTTTTTGAAGTGGTCATTGAAGTGTTGTAACACATCATTTTTTTATAGGATTTTTTTGGTGTATTTGGTTTGGGAAAGGAAAAGCTCTTGCTCGATATTGATCGCTTTTATTCCCAGAAAATAGTGTAGATTGTTGGGGTTTTCGATTGACACTCATTTCCAAGTTGGTTAATCAAGTGTTGAATAGCTTTGTGATCATTCCATGTCAAGATAATGTCATCAGCATATATAAGCATGACTAAGAGAACAGGATCTTAGTTTGAAAAAAAAAAACATAGATCAATCAGATCTACAACCACACAAAACCAAGATGAAATAGATATTTGGAAAGTCTTTCAATGGAGCTTGCTTTAATCCATAAAGGGAGTTGTTTAGATTGCACACGTGGTGTGTGACAAGTTTTTGTCTTGAAATCCTGGTGGTTGTGCCATGTACACTCTCTCCCTAAGTGTGCCATTGAGGATTGCATTCTTCACGACTAAATGTCGAATTTTTCTATTCGAACTTGTTGCAATTATTAGAATAATTCGAATTGTGGAAGATTTTACAACTGGACTAAATGTTTCTTCATATTGCCTTCTACTTTTGAATAACCTTGAGCCACTAATTGTGCCTTGTATCAGTCTATAGTGCCATCTTCTTTAAATTTGGTTTTAAAAATCCATTTCGATTCAACAATACTGGTGTTGTTAGGGTTGGGAACTAGATTCCATGTCTCATTTTTTATGAGAGCTTCAATTTCTTCTTCTATTGCTCGTTTTCAATGAGGGGGGAAGGGCTGCCTTGTAGAATTTTTGTTCAACTATGTGGTCAATTGTAAGAAGCAAATGATCAATTTTTATATCTTTTTCAGATAGCTTTGTTACCATAAAATAAAAATATGGATCAAACAAATGAAAGAAACTCTTTTAAACTACACACTGTGTTGATAGAAAGAATAATAAAAGGAAGAGTTTGTCTCTTTTTCTTATTGATCCATACTGTCTAAATAGACTATAAATACAAATTACATCAGAAAGAAATGCTTCAATCTATCATTTTTGTATAAATAAATAATTACAATTAAACGCAATCACTCTAATTATAAATATGTTGTACCATTTCAATTGCTATTTGTCAGAGCAATTGAAACAAACAAGTAAAGTATTGATGCTCTTATGCAAAGGAAGTTTGACAATATATTTAATGGAAATCAAATATAAATAAAGAAATTATATTTTCCTTAATTGCTGTAGCTCTTTAACTTTTCCTTATTGAAAATCTAGATTAGATTAGAGCAATCATAATTTGAGTGATATGTGATTGATCACTTTTGTCAACATTTGTTTTATCACATAGAAGTATTCTACTATCTCCTAAAAAATAATGGAAGAAGATTACAAAGCCATACTTGGTACTCCCGTGGAACACTATGAAGATTGTGGATCAGAGCTTGATAAGAAGTTCTAGGGTAGGAGATACTTACCCACGTTGAGGAGAACGAAGTTCGAGGTCACGAGGATGACTACGGTCAACGGGCGTTGGTCGCTTGAGCTCGAGCAGATGAAATTTGCCATCTTAAAACAGAATCTTACCACCAAGAATGGTACTAGACTGCATACGGTTAATCCGAAAACACATTGTAGAAACATCGTCCACCTAGAAATGTTTCG
>JBBMKA010005508.1:0-11416 GCA_037833695.1 Sechiopsis laciniata | reverse complement strand
GGAATTTCAAATGGATGTTTTATGCAAACTATAATGCTAGATGATTTTTCTTATCTTTTATGCATGCATGCTGAGTAAGAACCAAGTTTATGACCATTTTTAGGTCGGGTCCTTACAACATTGAACCAAAAACTTCGTTATACTTAGGCAAAATGATAAATCATTTCATCACTTGTACAATTCTTGTGCTCAATTGAGGAAAAACCTTTATCTTTACCAAAACCTCAATTACCATACTAGGGCAAAATGATAAATCATTTCACCACTTATATAATTCTTGTTGTCAATTGAGAAAAAATATTTATCTTTGCTACACTAACCAAAACCTCAATTACCATACTAGGGCAAAATGATAAATCATTTCACCACTCATACAATCCTTGTTGTCAATTGAGGAAAAACATTTATCTTTGCTAAACTGACCAAAACCTCAATTATCATTCTGAGGCAAATTGACAAATCATTTCACCACTTATACAATCTTTGTTTTTAATTGAGGAAAAATCTTTACCTTTGCTCCCCTAATGAAAACCTTAACCACCATATTGGAGCAAGGTGGCATCACATTTACCACTTATGTAAATTTGTTTAAGGCAAAGTCTTCTAGGTTTCTACACTGAATTGAGCAAAGCATTTGTCACCACAAATGCAAGATTATTTTTGAAATTGTGGCAAAATCCAAGAGAAGGTTGAAGAGTGGAAACTTACAAGCAAAGAATATTTCAATTTCAAGTGGTCCTTCAAATTCAAAGATGGATAGTCAGCTTCATGGAGAAATTATGTTCAACATATGAAAGAGAATTTTCATCAAGAACCCTAAGCAAACTCAAAGAAATGATGAAGTGTATGAGATACATTCTTGAAGAGCTTCTTCTATTTCTTAAAATTTGTTGTCCAAAGGAATAGAGTCGCTTTAATTCATATGTTCATTAGAATCATGTTCTAATAACTCAAATGTTGAAAATATTTTCTTAATCTCTTATTGTTCATGAGATGTTATGTACAAATTCTTTTGAGCTTCTTCCGCTTCACTTTTATTCCATTTCACAAAAACTAAAAGAATAAAAATACATTCATCTTTATTTGGTTACTATCATTACTCACTTGTCTCTAATCCAAATTCATTTTCTTGAATTTCATATTTTGGCTTATTATATGACTTTCTTAAGAAGCAGTTTAAACAAACAAATGAGAAGTCCAATACTATGAACACTCTTGATTGTTCTAAAAACTAATACATGAAAATTTCCAAAGGAATCCACCATGCCAAATATGATTGAACAATTTTCGATTGAGATATATGATTTCTTTGAAGTGAAAGCAAAATAGAATGATAAAAAAAGAAAAAAAGAAAAACGTACTGTAATGTGATGATAAGCTATTCTTTTCTTTGGTTCTTTTTCTAATATTGGCTAATATGAATGATGTGAATATGATAAAAATGATCACAATATTGGAATTGAAAAATCAATATCAATTTGATTTTACAAATAAAACTTTCACTACATCATCATTGTACCATTCTTTGAAAACCAACTTCATATGATAGTTATATAGGTAATCTTACAGATATTTTGCATTCATCAATCTAGTATTGACATGCATATGCATCATTACATCATTCCCCAAGAATCAATTTCATCATTTGAGTTAAACAAAAGTGGACATGTGAAATATTAATACATGTTTACTTGTTATCGCTTCGGAATCATAGAACAAGTGCATTATGAAATCAGGACAAGTGAACTTTAAAAAAAAAATCATAGCACATTCTCACACATCATTAGATTTTGCATATTGACTATATCATAGTCAGTTTTAAGTGTTATCTATCATTTTAAGACGACTGTCATTCACGTGTATAGGCTTGATCCATTCATGAAAATTTCAAATATGTTGAATTTAACTCTACATTTTAAACGATTTCTTTTGTAACTAAGTTTTGAAATAAAAACCGTAATTTCTATAAAGCAAATTTCTGAAATACAAAGTCCTTGTTTTATGTTGTCATTTTCTTTTGCAACTAAGTTTTGAAATAAAAACCGTTGCCATAAAACAGATTTCTGAAATACGAAGTCCCAGTTTTATGTTGTCATTTTCTTTTGCAACTAAGTTTTGAAATAAAAACCGTTGCCATAAAGCAAATTTATGAAATACGAAGTCCCAGTTTTATGTTGTCATTTTCTTTTGCAACTAAGTTTTGAAATAAGATCGTTGTTATAAAGTAAATTTATGAAATACAATGTCCCTGTTTTATGTTGTCGTTTTCTTTTGCAACTAAGTTTTGAAATAAAAACCATTGCCATAAAATAAATTTACGAAATACGAAGTCCCTATTTTATGTATCGTTTTCTTTTGCAACTAAGTTTTGAAATAAAAACTGTTGTCATAAAGCAAATTTCTGAAATACGAAGTCCCTGTTTTATGCTGTCATTTTCTTTTGTAACTAAGTTTGAAATAAAAACCGTTGCCATAAAGCAAATTTCTAAAATACGAAGTCCCTATTTTATGTAGTCATTTTCTTTTGCAACTAAGTTTTGAAATAAAAACCGTTGCCATAAAGCAGATTTCTGAAATCGAAGTCCCTGTTTTATGCTGTCATTTTCTTTTGCGACTAAATTTTGAAATAAAAAATGTTGCCATAAAGTAAATTTCTGAAATTTGAAGTCCCTATTTAATGTTGTTGTTTTCTTTTGCAGCTAAGTTTTGAAATAAAAACCATTGCCATAAAGTAAATTTTTTAAATACGAAGTCTCTTTTTTATGTTGTCATTCACCTTTTTCGTCAAAAAATATATACACCAAATGTTTTATCTCTTCCATTGTTCACATTTTCATCCTTCAGAAGATGTACAAAGGGGGGAAAACTATAGATACAACATTTTTGTATTTATTTTATTTTATTATTTTTATTAGTTATTTTATTTTTTTATTATTATTTGTATTTTTTTTCATTCAATAATTATTTTTTTATTTTATTTACTTTTTTTGTTTATTTATTTAGCTTACTCACTTTAAAAAGAGGAAAAGAAAAATAAAAGAGAAAAATGAAAAAAAGAAAAAGTAAATGTTCAACTCACATACCATTTCTTCTCCTCCATTTTCTTATTCCTCCTTTCATTCTCTCCACCACCCACTCCACTCCACAAGTTCCAAGCCACCATCTTCCTATTTTTATCTTCACTATTTAGTAGAAATAGAGAGGTTTTAGTTTGAGTTGAGGGGAACAAGAGGAAAGCTAGAAAGGAGAGAGTGAAAAAATGTAGTAAAGAAGGAAAAGTTAAAGAAAGTGAGATGAGATTTGGAAGAAGTGTTGAGTTGAAAAAAATTTAGGGTAAAGAGTAAGGAGAGGTGGACAAGAAAGGCATTTTTAGGAGTTTCGTTGTTTCACCGAATATTGAAAATATTCGAGTAATTCGACAGATCCAAGTTCTTCATTCTTTTCCCTTACACTTAAGTTTCACATGTCTTCATTTACTTCAATCCATAAATAATTTGCTAGCAACTTTTTTTTTAAATATAGTTTTTCAATATTGGTTTTAATTCTTGACAAATTTAGACTATAGGTATATTGTGTTTGTTGATATTTTTATTTTTTATTTTTTTGTATTATAATATCAATGTTGTAAGTAATTCTAATTATGATATTTATGTTGTAGTTTAAATTATGATAAAAATTTATTGTTTTGATCAAGTCACGTTAATTTTGATTGTATAATGTCAATATAATTATTGATGAACTCGTTCAAATTAAGATGAACCTTGATTGTGAATTAAAATGACAATTAATGTTCCTTATAATTATGCTAATTCCCAAATAAACTTGCTAGAATTGCCTCACTTTGTTTATATTAACTTAATTGTGACATATACAAGTTAATTTAAACCATCAATACATTACATTGTAGTTTAGAATAAGTTTAAAAAAAAAAAAAATTATAATTCAAAACTATGATGTATATGTTTAAAATTCAAATTATGATAGAAATTGTTGTTCATTTAAATCATGGAATAGCTTAGTTTTATGATTAATTTTATTATAATTGAAAGTTGATGCATTTGATTTAAATTATGATAAAATTTGATTATAAAATAAAAGTCCATTAATCTAATTTTGTTTGTTTTGTTGTAAGCAAGAAAATATGACTAAAAGAATTGTGGTTTGACATGTAACAAATTTTGTTGACTTTTTCATTATGTTTTAATGGTAAAGACCATAATTTAGTTGTGATATAAATTATAACTCATCGTAGTTTAAAATGTAATCTATTGTGATTTATGTTGTGACAATTTATGTTTAGTTATTTATTTTATTATAATCACCTTTCTTATTATGTTGGTTTTATAAACTTATTTGTTTGTTATAAATGAAATATGCTTAGTGTTGTTCTGTTTGCTTGAGTTACACTTCATTTTATGCGTAAGTAACCATTGAGTTTTCGCAAGCAATCCTTGAACATTTAATTTTTTTTTTTCTTTCTTTTTTTAATATTTTTTCTTAATCTGTTTTGTGAAATTTTAAATTAAAATTGTTTGGTGAAGCAAATTCAAAATAAATTTGGCTAAGAGAATTTTGTAGGAATTTTTGTCTAAGCTGAGATTTTTAAGTATCCGTAGGGAACACCCTATCTGGGAATTGACCTTAAAATTCAATTGGTTGAATTTTTTTATGACTTCCTTATTATATTTTTTTTAGTTAAAAAAATATATATTTCTTAATTGTTTTATTTTGAGGGCTGAGTAATGTGTCTTTACAGAGTTTTACTTTCGTGCAAGCATACGAAAATTCTCGCAACATTTTCTAAAAAAATAGTTTTGAAATAAAGTTATTTTACTTTAAAATTGTTGAGAACTGAGTAACGTACCTTAGTCGAGTTTTAACTCTAGCCTATGTATATGAAAATGCTCATACGTTTTACTTTTGTTTGATTTTCAAAATAACAAAATCATGTACAACCTATGGCAGAGTTGAGATTTTTCAAATTCTTAAGGAGAATTTCTTCTTTAAATAAAAGGAGTTTCAACATGATAATATACTAATGGATATAATTCCACTCATCACATCAATCCTTACTTTATTTTTAAATTATGGAAAGATCAGATGTGAGACATGTGCTTTTACAAAATCAATAGTTTTTATAATTTTCTTTAAAAAATAAGAGACCATTTAATGATAAAATAATTAGAGTAATATAAGATAAAATGTGGTAACTATTTTTTTTAAATGGGTATTGTAGGGTGCTAATACCTTCCCTACACACAAACGACTCCCGAACCTAATCTGGTTATGCAGATCAATTTTTAAAATTTGGTGACTAATCACACCTTCAAAATGGTTAGTGGCATCTCCAAAACTCTTTTAATTAAACGAGGCCCTTAAAAAGACGTCGGTTGCTTTGCTACACCTTCTAGTTTTGTTTAAGTAATACACTATTAATGATTAATGTAGTATTAAGGATTAATACATTATTAATGATTAATACACCTTAAAATTGCTGTATTTATTATTATTAACCGTATTAATAATGAGAATTTATCATTAAATGTTCTTTAATAAAATATTAATACAATATTTATTATAAATACAGTATTTATTTAAATTTTTAAGGACGAAATTAGGGTTTTTAGCTGCGATTTTTAGAGAGAGAAAAACGGAGAAAAAATCGTCGAATCTTCCCCATCTTGACTCGCCATCTCTCATAATCATCAAATCTTAATCTGTAACACCCTAGTTTTAATTAAAAATAGTTATGCTTTTATTGAAAAGTAATATTTTGTAACACCCCTATTATTAATTAAGTTATGAAAAGAGGTTAATTAAATCTAATGATTGAAATTATTGTAGAATCTCTAAAATCGTATTTATTCCCCGCTCAAAAATAATTAATTGTTTTCATGTTGTTTTAGATTTGAATAAATAATTAATCTTGCTTATATGTGTTTAATTCAAAGAATTTAAATTAAAGAGTAAATGCCTATTTTTGGTTTAGTTTTAAATAGCTTTATTGGGTAGGATTTTATGAATTTAGAAATTGGATATATATGGAAATGGCTTTTCATATAAATATGAGCTTTTAAAATTCATCCCTTTTTACAATCCCAAAGCGCAGTCAAACAAAACCCTACTCCCTAACCTCAATCTCAGCCCTTCCTTTCCGCGTCAATCTCAGCCGTTCGTCGAAGTGCCTTCCAAATCGCGCCATGTGTCGCCATCTGGGCCATCGACCAATGTGCATCTGAGCCGTTCGTTCTGCCCAGCCATCGCAGTCGTCCATCGCGCGCCACGTGTCATGTGTGGAGTCGCCGACTAGCTCCAGTAGAGCCGTTCTCCCTTGCGTCTCTCTTTAATTCCCGCCGTCGGTGAGCCGCCTAGCTTCAATCAGGCCTCCTCATCGCCAACGTCTGCCGCCACGCGTCACAACCATCCCAGCCGACCAACCTTTTCGCTTTCTTCTAGTCTGTCCACGTGCTGCATCGCGAGTGGACTGCCGAGCAACACCGCCGCCGATGATCTCCCAAGCCAGCTCTTCGGCATCGTTTCTTCTCCAACAGGGAGTAGGAAGATCGGTTGGTTGTGGGTTCGTCTTGGGTACGTCATCTTTCCCCTTTAAATTCTGTTTACAAGCTTGTTCCAGCGATTAATGGAGTTTTCCAGCGAGTTTGCTCAAACCCACCTTAGATCTACTTTCGTTCTTCACAGTTTCCGGGAGTGAAAAGAGTCCGTTTGCAAATTCGAGACCAGTTCTGTGACCAGAAGAACGAGACAAAGAGTTTGAGGTAAGGATTGTCTATTTTCGTGGCGACGCACCACCGCCGGCCGGCCACGCGCCGCCGCCAGCTTAGTTTTTTGACCCCGTTCGCGTGGTGAGCTCTGTTTTGTTCAGTTTGGCTTCATTTCCTCGTATCGTTGACTTTTACTCATTTTGCTATGTTTAGGTACTCTCGGATTTCTTTGTTTCGACTCGTCGTCTAGCTCGTAGGTTCTCGGGTTATTTCGATCAAGTCGTCGAGAAGATAAGAAGTTTCATTATGAACCGGGTTTGAAGCTTAAAGCATGTGGATAGTGGCATGTTAGGATTTACAAGAATTGAATGTTGGTTGACTTGTTACATGTATGTACTAGTGTTGTGATCCTCTGTTTGAACAGTTTATTACGTGTGGTAGCATAGAATTATGTATAGCTCGTAAACTATTAAGTGCCTGTTTGTTGTGTTCTTGCAATCATATCATCATTCCTCGATTTGTATCTTTTGCTCGTATACGTGATGAACTGCTTATCTGTTTAACCTTTCGTTTGACTGAATTGCCTTGGGTTTATACATGTTCCATGTTTGACTATATACGTGTTGTCATGATTATATGCTCAATTTCTCTGATTTTTTACCTAAAGGTTTGTTCGTATATTGTTATGTTTGGCGTTAGAATAACTAGGCCGATTATCATGTTGACCACCAAGAGGAGCAGCTAGCTCACCCTTTTTAGGATTCGTGTTTGCGTGATCATATCGTGTTATTGTTGTGATTCGCTAGTGCCCCTTAGGAACCGAGCGAGGATATGGATCCTCTTTGCTTCGAGACACGTGGTTGGGCTGCACAAACTTATAGGTTGACCCTTACATCTGACCAAAGGGTCGGATCTCATCCACGTGTCACCTTATGTGCGGAACAACGAGTTCCCAAGGTTGTTGAGCACACGTTGCGGGTTGCACTAACCCTCAGGTGGGCGGGTGCACTCGCCTAGGCTAGGCTAGATCTCATGTGACTCTAATGCTAGTGTATCTCTCTGTTTGTACTCATGGAACCTCATATGTTGTGTGCATGGTCCCATCAGTTTACCCACACGGTACGTTAGAAGGAGAGCCGGTCATACCTTGCTTGACCCTGAGACTACTGGAAGAAGCCACTAGAATAGATGAAGGCGTGGAGGAATGCCTGTCGGTGAGCCTACATGCATTAGTGGGGACGTTGTCTGCAGGCAGGTCGGTCCTCCCACATGCTAGGGGTTAGTAGATGACACCCTAAACCCGAGGTTTAGGGGCCTAGCAGTTTTTCTCACTAGTGGCTCTCCCTAATAGGGTTAGGTGATTTTTATCGGTATTTGTTTTTGCTCTTGCTGACACGATTCGTGTGTTGTTGTCTCAACTCGAGGTTTAGAGAGATTGTGTGGTTCCCACACTCGTGGTCTTCCCTGACAGGCCATTGTTGACACGACTCGTGAGTCATTGTCTTGACCCGAGGTTTAGGGATCCTATGTGGTTCCCTCACTCGTGGTCTTATTTGACAGGGTCAGGTGATTTTTATTTGCATGTGTGTATTCCCTGCGGATAAGCTATCAGAGTTGCGCAGCGGGAGCGTGGTGATCCCTGATGTAGGTTAGACTACCCCAGGGCATTCGGGTATGTCTCTATTGATACGCTATTAGAGTTGTGCAGCAGAAGAGTGGTGGGTCCCTAGCATAGGTCAGGCTACCCCGAGGCATTCACGTATGCCTTCATTGATGCAGTTGGTGGATCCCTAACAAGGTCAGGCTACCCCGAGACATTTGAGTGTCTCTTCAGACACGGTATGGGATGTGTCCCGACCCAAGGTTTAGGGAACTTATATTTTTCCTTACTCGTGGTCTTCCTCTGACAGTGGTCTGTTGATTGCTCGACATTTAGCCATATCTTGCTCATGGTTTACGCGCCATCGTTTAACCTTGTTTACTCGTGATCGGCCCGAGGGCCGAGCACGCATGTGCGAGGCACTTAGCTTTAGTTGTCATATCTTCTAACTTGTTTCTGTTTGCATGCTTAACCTAATGGTGGGGCTCCTTACTGGATAAATTTCGATATACTCACCCCTTACATTTTCAGGAACTGGTCCATCCCGAGGTGACTAGGCTGGAAGCTGCATCGATCATGGACAAGGTGTTGACATTTCTCTTCCGCATTGTTTACTTGTGCCAAACCTTATGTTTTATGTTTTAATCTCCATTGAACTGTATTTGTTTTGATCTATCGGAATCCCGAACCATGTTTTGTATGTTTTCAAACTATCAGTACCATTTTCATGTTTTTGTGAGGTTTTGGTTGGAAAAATGCATGTGGTTATTAAATCGATTTTGATGATTTTAATATGCATGCACCAGTAACACCCCATAGAGTATTTTAGGAAGTCGGGTCGTTACATAATCGATTTTGACTACCCATCTTCGAAAACACGCGACGATTATCCACTGATAGAGTTCAAATCGATTTGGACAAAGGCGACAAAAATGGAGGCAGAGAAACAATAAAAATTGAAGAAATCTAAATATAATCACCGAAAACAGAGAAATCAGCATCCCCGATGATTATCCAGTACTAGCGTTCAAATCGTTTTGGATAGATGCAACAAAAATGGAGGTGGAGAATACGATGACCGGTGACCGGTGATACATACGAAGTTGCCTGAGTTCCTTGATGACCGACGATGGTGAGGTGGCGGGCAATAATGGCAGAGATGGTGGTGGCCAGGAAAATTTAGGGTGGTCTGAAGAAAAAGTGCAAACAAAAATCGTGAGGAAGAAGAAGGGTAGGATTGGAAATATTAAAATATATTATTAATAAAATTAAATTAAAAAAAAAAAAGATTTACAAATACTTTCCAATATGACTAACTTTGTAATTATCTTCCTAAAAGTGGTTATCCACTACAATTTCTCTACTTTTAAATGTCAAATTTTAACCTTTATAACGATAGTAAAGCTAAAATTTAGTATTTGTTAATAATTTATTATTATATTTCATTTGTAAATTTGTTCATGTTAATTTTTCATAATTTTATAAATATGTTTTCATGAAACTTTTTTATTAAAAAAAAAAAGAGATTTTTTTTATGAATTAAAATTTTTATTAATTAATAAATTTTTATGAAATAAGTCATTTCAAAATGGAATCCTCAAACGTAGAATTAAATTAGATTACAACCAATCAATCAAGCCAACATGTTATTGACTTTTTGATAGAGTTAAAATTAATTTTAGACATATATTTGAATATTGATGTTAGTCAAGATTAAAAGATAAGTTTGATTGAATTTAATGTGCGATTTGAAAAATGTGGTTAAAGAGTAGATAAGAGTGATTGTTTACTAAAAAAAATAAATGAGGAGTTGTTGAAAAGTGGTAATTAACCACTCCTCATATCCAAAAAAAACAAACGTACCCTAATAAGATTTAAGTTACAGAGGATGTTTATTTATTTTTTTTAAAGTGGAACATGTAATTTTATAATTATTAAGGGAATGTTTGGGGAGGAAAATGAAAATAGTTATGGGGGAATGAAATATAAAATGCTGGTTTAGTTATGGTCTTGTTGACATTAAAACTCTCTCATCAAAGAAAATTAGGCCTATTTGAGAAATCTGTTATCTCTCCAAAAAGTCAACTCTTCCCCATTTTCTTTCATCTATATTTTAGAATTCATAAATACTTTAAAGGAAAATTGTAGTAAATGTCTAGATTTTTTATACTTATTTAAGTTATGTCTTTAATTTTTTTTACTTTAAATTAATGTATAAACTAAAATCAACCGAAGTAAGACAATAAAGTTATGTCTATATTAACATTTGAATTATCTTTTTAAAAAAGTTCATTTTGTTCACTCTTCATCGTTGTTCAAGGAATAACCAACTAACAACATCTTTTTAAAAAAAACAAAACAAAATAAAATTCTTGATTTATATTCCAAAATATATTCTCCTTAAATATTTAAACCAAATATCTAAATTATATTATCATACAATTAATTTCAACAATTTTTTTTTTCTTTTTTAAATTCAATTACTTCAATTCCTTTTTCCTATTTAGCTGGAAAGATCTGCAACAGGTACCAGTTTGACTAGGGTGGATCTCGAAAGATATGAAAGATCTCCCAATTAGAAGGTTTGAATTAATACTTTCGGAGAATTAGGTGCTATTGTGTTTTATAGAATGGCCATCATTTAAAGTCTCCTGTTTTAGAGAGGACCCCATTATTATGCACTCTCTCATCTACATTCTTTCTATTTTTACAAAGTTTCATGTGTATCTAATGTTGTTCATGAGAGCATCGAAGCACTACTAATTTTTTTGAAGTTTTTTTCGGGGTAAAAGGATATGGTCCTCAATGGAAGCCACGTATATCATGATTGCATTCGACGGGGTTTGGGACGAGGAGAATATGTGTGTTGGCTAAAATCACAACAATACGTACAACGTGTAGGATTGAGAAAAGAATTTTAGGGTTTTCTTTTGTTTGATCAACCATTTGTCTCCCATGTTTATCAATTTTGTGGGTAGAGCAATTTTGTAGGTATTAAGTATACATTCCAACATAGCCATTTTTTTATTTTGTACAGTTAAGCAGCCAATGGAGCAATCATCACAACTACATGGCTATAGGTGAGTTGACTTGA